>JANHJO010006211.1:14773-33240 GCA_032468235.1 Pseudoxyrhopus heterurus | reverse complement strand
TTGTGAGTGAGGTAATTGCAGGAGTTTGTTACAGCTGGTCAGTCTGGTGGGTTGAGGTTCGCTTTTAGCCATTAGACTGTTTTAAGGTCTGTATAGACATGCGCAGTAGGGAAAGCAGGGGAAGACTGTTTTCTGCACATGCTCAGTAGAGGTTTGTGTTTGAAGGGGTGTGGGGGTGTCCAGTTTGACACCCTTTTTTGGGGTGAAAGAAGAGTGAACCTGGTTCCTGACACCCCCAGTGCTCGTCTCCGGAGTGCAAGGTATGTGTGTGGCAAGTTTGGGCCAGATTGGTGGAGGCAGGGAAAAAGTATTCAGGACATACAGTACATACAAACATACATACGCACACTTCTCTTTTATAGATATAGATTGCTTTGAAAATGTTAAAATCCTTTGGAACAGCAAATTTTTATTTTATTCACTTGGTGAATTTCCTTCTCTTTAGATGCAAATCTAAGGACTTGGGAAAATTGTTTTTTCAAATAAACAGCAAAGGGGTATGTAGAGTTGATTTTTAAAAGTTAAAAATGTATAGAATTAGGTTCCATATAGATTTGGAATTTGATATTAATAATTAAAATCATTCTGATGGGATTCTGGGTTCTTTGTAAAAAAAAATATGATCGGACTTTGAAAGCTGGACACTAGAAAGAATGAAAAGAAAATAAAGATTACAATCAAAGGAGGAGAAAATTTAAATTTGACTTGTTAACCAAGAATGGAACAAAACATTGTAACAATGGTAATTTTAAAGGGTATTTTTGAACAATGTACTAGCAAGAAATTACAAGAATGATATGGGAAAAGATGATATACTATATCTTGTGTAAAAAGCTGAATACCCTTTCAGTTGATAGGCAGTGCAAAAGAGATCTAAAGAATGGAAAATCCTACTGAGTTATGCACACACCTCTTCCTAACAATGCTTAAGGAGCATTGTAGAATTTACATGTGCAAAATCCTTCCAGTCCACCTTCATCTTTGGAAGCAGAAGCGTACACTCATGAATGGGATTCTACCTGTGGTGTTTGTTATGGTAACTATTCTTAAAGCTCCCATTGTACTGCTATTAGGCATGTTTATGATTTGCTTTTATTGAATGGTTTGGGCAACTGTGGAGAAAATAGCATTAGTTCTACATAGAAATAGTATAGAAAATATTTAGACTTCATTGCTATGCAGTTGAGCTGATTCCTTCTTGAAAATTCCACAACAAAATGAAATGCCAGAAAGCTGCATTTTCTTGTTTATGTTCATTTCATGCATCTGTCAGTTCTATTGTTATCTCTCAATGGAGAACAAGTCCACATTTGAAGGTATCTTATCTCATAGCTGTCATTCGCATCTGGAGAAATACTGACCCCCCAGGAGTAATCAGTAACAAATCTGAATTCACATTGCTCAACTCAGAGAGAAAGAGAGGGGGAGAGGGAGAGAGAGAACAGAATTCCTTGTCTTTTACCTGCTCTGCAATGATACCTTTAATACCTTCAACAACATCTGTTCATCCTGGGTCCTTGAGAAGTAGTCAATCACTGGATAAAAATGCCAAATTCAATGTAAACATCTGGCTTTGTGACAAACCATAATAATAATGGATTTCAGTTCTTTATGGAGATGATGGCAGAATTCTGGAAAAATGTAAGACTTTTTTTTCCTAAGAGGTGCAGGGAGATGCACCTAAAAAAAGTAAACCTCTTTTTGGAACTGAATATAAAACTGTAGTCAGCCCTAATTATTTTCAGTTGCTCTGCAACTTTCCTTTCTTGGGCATCTCACTTGAGCATAAGATTGTATCTAAAGTCCAGAAGTTTTAAATTAAATAGATTATGTAAACCAATTCAGCCTAGTTTCAACCCTGGGTCTGAGACTGACACAGAAGCTATAAGTTAGGGTTATATGCATTGATTCTGTTGCCCTTTCAGAAATACTTAATATAATATACTTTGGTTCATTTTGAATTATTTTATAGAAATGGATTTCAGAAGATCAATTTTATTTAAGCTGATGTGCAAAGTTTCTCTTTTTCTGATGAAATGAAATATACTTTAGTTATTTTCAAGTTGGATTGCTAAGATTCAGAATATTTTGGAAAATCTTTAGAAATTTCAGTACTTTACAGCATAACAGGAAGAATGCTGTTTAATGAGCTGTGGTGGTACAGTGGTTAGAATGCAGTACTGCAGGCTACTTCTGCTGACTGCCGGCTGCTTGCAATTTGGCAGTTCGAATCTTAAGGTTGACTTGATTCCATCCTTCTAAGGTCAGTAAAATGAGGACCCAGATTGTTAGGGGCAATATGCTGACTTTTACAAACAGTTTAGTGAGGGTTATAAAGCACTATATAAGCCTATGGTATATAAGCCTAAGTGCTATTGCTATATTTGCAAGATTGAACATATTATGGTGTTCCCATAAGAGCTATTTTGACTACCAGTTTGCTTCTCAGTATAATTCAATCTCAGTGTGAGGTTCCACTAAGCTCTAAAACTCTCAAGTCCAAGGAACCTCCTATATCAGTTTGCCCATTTCCTAATATCTAAAGGGTAATCCCTTTTTTATTGCCAACTACATGAAGTATATTTGATTAGAGCAAAGTAATATCTTCTCAGTGCTGCACCTGAACTTTGGAATTTCAGGAAGTTAGATTGGCAATCTCCCTGATAGTGTTTCATTATTTTGCAGTATTTTTTTTAAAATATTTATTCTACTGGCTGAGAAATCTTTTCTTCCTGCATTGAAAAAGTGGGATAGAAACTGTTATAATCAATAGTCTTTTAGTCTTAGACCAATAAAATATGTATTTGGGTTCACTACTGAATTATCTGTGCCATGCATCTTATTTTTTTACATTACAGAAAATGAAGAGGAGAAAGAAGTCATAGATAGCATCTCGCTACATATCCCCATTAAATCAGTGATCTACTTTTCTAATTTACTGACTTCTTTTTGGCTTTGATTAGCTACCTTGGAACTTCCTTTTGTTCAGCAAGTTCTGTTGACTTCTCTGAGGAAATATATGTAGAATATATCTATACATATACACACACACCTGCATGCACACACATACATATACTAAGACAAGAAATATATATATATATATTTCTTGTTTTAATATTAATCTAGCTGAAAGAAGATTCATTTACAATATTGCATGCTCATAAACATTTAAACCATTGAATGGAAATATTAAATTGCTAGGTTTTCCTGAAGCTTTCAACTATTATTTTGCTTTCTATGTATTTTCTATTGTTAATACCATTTTATGTGGCCTGGACCCTCAATAAATTAACATCGTAATCTGATTGACACATGAAAATTTTGCCAACTGGCAATCTGAATATCAAAGACGGTGCAAGATTGTCATCTGACAAAATGCAGTCAATATCTACAGAATTAAATTTGTATATCTTGAATATTTTGAAGGCCTTAAAAATTAAAGGTGGTTTAAATCCGGTATAAGAGATTATAACTCTTACACTTTATTTCTTTTTTAGAGAAATTCATTATAGATAGGATAATGTTCTGAGAGTAATTTTGATCACCTCTTCTTTTTCTTTAGGATTTTGGAGATGATGGATCCTTATATATTACTAAGATTACTACAACTCACATGGGAAATTATAGCTGCTATGCAGATGGATATGATCAAATCTATCAGACTCACATTCTTCAAGTGAATGGTAAGAAAAATATTTTTCTATTAAACTGAATGCTAAATAGAATGAATTTTAAATTTAAAATCAAAGGCTGAATTTCTTAATTGCAATGTAAAAAAAAGAGTCATGGATTGTAAGTTTTCATTAATGATTTCTATTAAAATTTTGCATAAAATATGATTTAATTAGTACATGTAGCATTTTTAAAACAATTAATACTTACTAAAAAATGAAAGAAGATTACACTAGGTTTATTTACTAGGTTCCTTGACTTCTTAACACAGTAAGCAATATTTTTTCTTAGTATAAAATCTGTAGGATTATAGGCATTTATGAAAAATAGCATCTTTGGATAATCACTTAATCATCTGATTCCATAGTACATGAACAATCTATTTATGGCTCTGATGGGTTTTTAATAATAGTACATGCTTTATACATTAACATATCTTGTATTAAAGAAAAATGGACCTTATGGTGAGCAATGTTAGCCATTGTAACTTAAAAGCCTTGGATGTCTTCTTCTTCATTAAGACCAATGTTTAGATTCGAACAGCAGCCCCCAGCCTTTTGGGCACCAGGGACGGGTTCCATGGAGAAAAGTTTTTCCATGGATCAGAGCGAGCATGGTTTCCTGTGTTGCCTGCATCCCTTGGATGGGGCTTCGCTTGTTTGTGCAGCACAATGGCTGGCAGGCCATGACCCAGTACTGGTCCACAGACCAGGGGTTGGGACCCCTGGATTAGAATATAAAAATCTTTCCCAGAAGATAAAGTTATCTAATTTACAAAATAGTTTTCTAGACAAAACAATCAGAATCACTGTAATTTCTTATAAAGACAGGAAGCAATCAAGCATCATTAAATCCTTTGGAGTCTGATACTCCAAAGGAAGGCTAAGGAAGGCTTACTTCTATTTAGATCAAAGGAGCAAACTTGTTTATCTTCTTGTATGCTGCCCAAATTGTTGTTGATGGAAAAAGTATGACAAATAATACAAAACAATTCTAAAATATTGAAGATTTTTTAAAAAGATTTATATATTGAGTTAAAATGGAAACTAAGAGGAAGATAAATGCATTTTTCAGATAAAGATTAAAAGACAGACAAGTAAGTCCAATGGAGATTATTAATATAATGACATTTGTATAACCGAAGAATCAGTAGAATGTTGAAGAGTGAATAAGGTTAAGTTGATCTTTAATATCTAATATGCTATTGGATTGTAAGCACTTTCAGTGTGTGTGTATGTGTGTGTGTGTGTGTGTATGAATCAGGAACTATTTTATGCTTTTAAATATTAATTTTATTTTTCTGTTTTTGGATTTTCCATCTGCACTGTAACTTTATATTCTCTTATATCTCAGTGTGACATTAGGTACTTGTACTTTTGTAATGAGTCAAAATATTGAATGAAATATTAACTTTTCAGCAAGTGAACAATGATAACATACATGAGAGATAAAAAGTGCCAATTTAATGCCATTAAATATTAATGTTAAATCTGATAACACCAAAAACAGCAGAAACGTGGAATTTACCCAGAGCTGTCCTCTAGCTTCCATATACTTGGAGGTTAATGGTAATGATGAGAGATAATGCAAAGGTAAATTGTAAAGGGATTTTCTCATTGATTTCTTCTCACTACAGGCTTCACTTATCACTTCATCATATTGACATACAAGAGAAAGGAGTATTGAATCAAAGTGGCTCACTGCATCAAAAATATTGATAAATAGTATTTCTTATATTCCGGTACTAAAATAGGATTAATCCAGCCAGGCAGTTTATAGCCTCCAAGCAATATTAACCTTAACTTGTAACGAAAAGATTCTTCATAATTACTGTTCTAAGAAAGAGAACCATAATTAGGGAGATGGATCCTTACCTCCCATCCTTCTTTTCTGTAACGCAAAAGAAGGTTTACTTTTTGCCTTGCTTGGCATACTGTCAGACTCTAAATATAGTTTTCTATATTTACTGATAGACAGTAAGTGAGCTGCAGTAACAATAAATCACAGAGAATGAATGTAATTATCACCTTCATTCTTCAAATGTTATACATTTATACAAACTAACTCTCTGCTGTATGTTGTGGCTCGCCAGTGTGCTGCGGATCTGGTAGCCGATTCCGACTCGGAGGGAGACCTGGAGCCAGAGTTGGATGTCAGGGGGGAACCGGCAGATGAGATTGTCCTGTGGCTGGCCCATCCACTGGCTATCAGGGGCCCTCGGCCTCTGATAGCAGTGGAGAAGAGGTCTTGATTAACACAAGAACACGCAGGCTAATTAGCAGGCAACAGCAAAGGAAGAAAAGAGGCCGGGCCAAAGCTGACCGGTGATTGGCCACACCCCATAGAACTTAAAAGGGGTGTGATTGGAAAAGGACCCTTGCAGAGAACAACTTGTTGGATGGAGTATCAAGTATCGTGGTTTGTCCTAGTATCAAGTCTCGTTGTTTGAGTATCAAGTCTCATGTATTGTCCTGGTTTGAAGACATCATCTCTTCGTTCCTGTTAAACTCTGCATTTCTGGTTTTGGACTATTAAGGGTGTGAGTACTTGTTATCTGAATTAGTTGGCAGTTTGCCCAGAATATCGTGGAAGCTTGCCAGAGCATTTTGGAAAGCTTGAAGAACTAATTTATAATAAGAAGATCTTTTCCTTTGTTTGGCAATAAATGACATTGTTGCTTTAAGAACGGGCTGCAAAGCGTGGTTTACTGGTGTGGAACACAACACTGTTTTCATGATGGGTGGGAATAAACACATCTTCTGCATGGGATAAGTGACATAAAGCTATAAAGATAATAGGCTCTCCCTGAAACTTAGTGGGTGATTGATTATCATGGATTATGTTGTATGCTACCCAATACAGAATAGAAAGGAATAAGGGATACTCTGCAACTTAACACTTAACTACCAAAAAATCATTCTATACTTGTTTTGTTTTGTTTTGCAGTTGTATCAACTATTGGTTTAAATTCAGTCTATGATTCTATATTTTGTTTTGTATGTCACACTTTCTGCCAGACTATACTCACATTTTTTATTTTTCTTACCAAATTTTCTTACTAAAATTTAAATTTTCCCTACTGAGATTTACCTCATAGGCCTTATTCATCATTCCAGCTTGTCAAGATCCACTTGATTCTTTCTGTTGTTCTCCCCCACATCTTCTTGTCATCTATTAATTCTGTAATCCTAATTTATAATACCCAAATCAAAGTTATTTATGAATATATTGAACAATATCTTAGAAATGAATCTTACATACTTTTCCACCTGGATCACCTGAACAGATGTATGCTTGTTGGATTAGATTATTCAACCAATCCACTATCCACATAATGACAGAATAGCCCACTTGTTTGAAGATACAAACAATTCCCAGTCCCTGATATCAGTCCTCTCTTCCATAATTTTCAAACAAGATATAGTTTTCAAGATGCTATCTGCAGGCTGTGTCTAGTTTCTTGAATAATTGATTTAATCCTGGTTACTTAAAGTTGTTTATAATAAGCATGTTTAATTATCTCATTGTTTAATTTTTGTTGCCAATCCATCCATGTTTTCTACCCATTTCCTTGGAACATATTTTGCCTTCAGGGAAGCGACTAAAACAAAAATGCTGAGAAAATTTTCTCTTTCTTCCTAACTTGTTAATATTCTACCATTTTCTCCAATAGCAGGGCTATCTCTCCCATTTCTTCCTCTTTTTCCTGACATAGCCAAGGTAGCCTTTTCAATTTATTTTAGCTTTCCATGCCAGCCTAAATTCCACCAGTTTTAGACTTTCTGATCATTTTAGCAGTGGTTTGCTCTCCAAGCTTGTTTCAGTTTAGTTTCTGAACATTATGTTACTAGACTAGATACTTCCTGGTACATTTCCCTGGTGAGGTACATTTCCTATACATGACTCTTTTAGCTCAGGCAAGCGTGGTCTGTAACCACAATGATTTCCTAAAGAAGCACCTGATGTTTTCTTCCTCATTGGAATTGTATACAATTATACTTCTAGTATTTTATTTTTGTGATGTTCCCAACTCTCCCCCATCCCTTTTGAACAGAGGCTTTTCATAAGTGGTATCTTGTCTGAAACTCCTCTTAGCATTTTGAAATTGGCTGACTTGAAATTTAGTGGGCATGTACAATTATCATCCAATATCTCATTCTGTTATATTATGTACAAGATAAGACAATCATTTCCACAAGGTACTCACTGCTTTTAGCTCTTTAACTGTCACTTCCCAATTAGTTAGAATCAGATCTAGGAGAACCATTTGTTTCTTTTCCAGCCTTCTGAAAAATGAAATGTTTAGAAAAACCACTGAGCAGTTCTGGGGATCTTACAGTCTTGGGTAATTCATTTGCCAACAGAGGTGCAATTATTTGAAATCTTACAAAAGTCCTATAACCCACTGTAGAAAAGACATTATTCAGATTCCCCCCCCCCCCTAGGCTTGGTAGACTACAATAAATTAGTTCAATGATAAAGCTGAAAACCAGGAAAATTACCCTTCTGCTCAACATGCAATAGTCACAATTTTGATTCCTTTGGAATAATTATTCAAAGATATTTACAGAAATTAAGCCACAATTAACTTCCCCTTCAGAAGATAAAGATATGGACCTATAGAAAATAAATGATACTTATTCCAGTTAACTGAATAATCTGATACATAAAACACTGCACTATATCAACACTGTATCACCATATTCTGTTTGGTATAGAAAAATAAAATTATGAAGCTGGGAGGGACCACAAAAGTCATCTTGTCAAACCCTCTGCAGTATTCAGGAAAACAATTTAAATCATTCTTGAGAGGTAGACGTACAGCTTGCTCTTTTTTTTTAAAAAAATTATTATTTAAAAATACTGTACAAAAAGGAAAGCTCAAACATCAAACAAATACCAAAAGTGAGAAAAAAACAAAATACACAAGAAAAAAATGTATATCTACATTAAAAAAGAAAAAATACATAAAAATAGAAATAAACTTTGACTGTTGTGTGCTATAAGTATTCCATGGTGTCCAACTTATTCTTAATCGTAACATTCTTATTTCTTCTATATATACATTAACATCTTTCATTATCATTATATCATACTACAATTCAGCGGCTTCACCTTATTATAAATATTCTTAATGATTATTCAATTTCTCGTCTCTCTATATCTCTATATCTATCCGCTAACCAGTTGTAGAAAAGCTCCCAAATTTGAAAATGTTCTATGTCATCTTTCTCTTGGATCTTTAAGGTCAGTGTCACCATCTCTACACAATCTAATATTTTTTTTATTATCTGTGCCTCTATGGGGGTACCATCGCTTTTCCAATTCTGCATGTACACTATTCTGGCTGCCGTTAAAACATATAAAATTAAATACATGAATCTCTTATTGATGCATTCTGTTGTGATGCCCAGTAAAAACAACTCAGGTTTCATCTCTATCTGACATTTTAACATTGCTTCCAGCCAACTATGTATTGCCTTCCAATAACTCTTAGCTTTCCGACACTGTAAATGTAGGTCCACCATAAATGGTAGTATGTCCCTTGAGTTTGTTCGCATTTCCAACATCGATTTGGTCTATTTTGGTCCATCTTTGCCAATTGTGTCAGTAAGTAATGCCATCTGTAGAACATTTTGTATTGATTTTCTTTATAAGCTACCAACACTGTTAGTTTTAGATTTCTAGTCCATAGCTTCTGTCAGTCGCCGGCCTCTATTTCGTATCCACAATTCTTAGCCCAAATTACCATCTTGTCTTTACTTTGTTCTTTTTCCTGTTTAACGGTTAATAAATAATTATATATTTTCTTAATTAGTTTCTCTTCTTCCCCCATCAACATTTGATCTAATTCGTTGGCTGTCCTATTAAATCTGTATTCTTTTTTATCCTTTTCATAGATGACTTTAATTTGATGTTGAGCCCACCAAGATAAATCTATCCCTAGATTCCTTAGCTCCTGCTGAGCTTTCAGTTCTCCCCTACCATTTAGTAAGCCCTTATAGCACATGATTTTATCCAGATTCATAATGTTTGGGAAAGACCATGCCTCAATCATCGACAGCCAAGGTGGAATTTTTGAATAGAGCTTCTCTCTGATTTTTAGCCATACAGATAGTAGTGCATCCCTGACCAGATGTCTCCGAAAGTATGTGTGTGTTTGGCTCTTATTATACCAAAGGAAGGCATGCCAGCCCAGATGTAAATCATGACCTTCCAATGTTAATAATCATTTATTTTTCAGGTTAACCCATTCTTTTATCCATACTAATGCTGATGCTTGATAATATGCCTCCAAAACAGGTAGGCCGAATCCCCCGTCTTTAACATCTTGTAGTGATTTGAGCCTGATTCTTATTTTTTTCCCCTGCCATATAAATTTTGCCACTGTTTTGTTTAAATCTTCAAAAAAGATTCTCCCCAATTTCATTGGAATTACCTGAAATAAATATATTAATCTCGGGAGGACGTTCATCTTAATGCATACAGCTTGCTCTTAAAGTCTTCCAAAGTCAGACAATTCACTTATTCTATGGTTAGAATGTTCTACTGCATAATGCTCATCAATCAAACATATGTTACCATAAAGTAACAACTTAGATTTAGCCATTGTTTAATCTGAATTTATTCAGACAAAACTTTATATACTGGCCTACATCGAAAGTGTCAGAGCAGTTTAAAATACATTATCAATAAAACCATTAAATAATTAAAAAATATTTCTAATAAGTGAGAAAGAAGGCAGCCCAGGTCCACTATCCATAGTAAATGTTCCTCTAAACAGAATGTCTTTATTACATTATAAAAGTTGAGTAAGGATTCTCATATCTAAGGTAGTAAAGTGTTCCATGATATATTGTCATTTGACTAATAAATATTATATTAAAAAAATTTGAAACTTTTTTATTGATTTATCAAAATATAAAATACAAAGAGAAATTCAAAAAAATAAGGAAAAACTAAGAAGGGCAGGGAGAAAAATTAGGGTGTAAAGCGGGAAAGGGAAATAGAAAAGCACTGACTTCTGACTCTCTTTAGCACAGTACAAGATAACAGCATTACAAATGCAACTTTTTATTTTTACACAACAGTATATACAAGCCATTTCTATGACAATAAACCTATCTAATTAGCAAAAACAAAATCATTTTATTTTCATAGCAAGCACAAAATCCAGAAGCAATTTCAAAATAGAAAAAAGGTTAGATATATTCTCTTCTTTGGATAAAAGAATCAATTTGACCATCTCTGCTTCTCTTTGCTGTGGGGAATAATCTATGCTTCTGTTAACTCATTAATCTTTATTGTAATTCATATTAATAAATTAAGAAAGTTCTCAGGCTTATTTATTTTCATGAAAAAAATACCCCAGAGTTGTTCTGAGACATTGTAGATCAGGGGTGTCAAACTCGATTTTATTGAGGGCCGCATCAGGGTTGTGTTTGACCTCGGAGGGCCGGGGGCACACCCAGATGCTGTGGTCATGGTGGGCGTGGTCATGGTAGGGTGTGACACAGGACTCATGTTGGGGGGCACCTGTGGTGGCCAAGTGCTAAGGAAGGACTTCCCTGAGATCCACCCTCACTCTCATTATACAGGTAATCCTCGAATTACTAATGTAATAGAGCCTGCCAATTACATTTGTAACCCAAGGATTCGTTTGATTGAATCATGTTAAATGAGTATGATCACTCCCTGCTTTCCCTGATGCATTTGTTAATTGAATGCGCAGGTCATTAAATGCACATGAGGTTTCTCAGACTGGAAAGAGCATGCGGGGCCTAATGCTGGAACAGGTCATCCAAGGCCTCCCCCAATCCATTGAGATACCTCATGCTCCCCTGGGGTCCTCACAATTGCTACCCCCCATCCTGCTCCGCCAGGTCTCCACAGACTGGGTCTGCTTTGCTAGCATCCAGGATTACACTTACTCCTCTCCACCCCATTTCCCATGGATTACTTACTTTTTTATAAAATAAATGTTATCATTTATGTTTATTTTATTGTTAATGTTCACAATAGCATTTAAATCACCCATCATACATATATTTTCATATTCTAATTCTCCAATTTTCCTATGTAGTTTGTCATAAAATGGTTCCTGATTAACATTGGGAGCATATATCGCTATCAATAGTGTCTTTTTATTATTAATTATCACTTCCACTATCACAATCCTGCCCTCCTAATCTTTATAAATTTGTTTAGAATCAATCCAATCTTTCACAAAAAGAGCCACTCCCCCTTTTTTTGTATCCAATGAGGCATATAGCCTCCCTAGTTTGTGGCTCTCCAGCAGCTTAAAACATTCTTTTTGTATATGCACTTCCTGTAAACATATCACACTTAAGTTTAGATTTTTCAGTTTACTAAATATAATTTTCCTTTTCTTAGTTGAATTTAGACCATTTACATTCACAGATAAAACCTCAATTTCTTCTTCCATTACTTGCGCGTCACTCTCACAGCCTAGTACTTCTCAGTTCTCTTCTTGCTTTGTCACTGCTTTCCTCCCGGCCTTCTCTCTCTCCCTTTGAGATTCCTTCTTTCCTTTTGCTTGCAGAGTCACCATCCCTTCTACTATTTCCTGGCTACTTTCTTCCAGTTCTGTAATGTCCCATTCTTCTCCCATGCCAAAATGTTTTTCATCAAACTCCATTGCTTTTTCAATCGAATCAAACCAATATCTTTTCTCTTGCCATACTACTAAAACATCTTCTGGAACCAACCATCGAAACTGCATTTCGTTCTTCACTAGTTTTTTTGCCAAGAATTGGTAATCTTTTCTTAAGTCTCTTATTCTTTTTGGGATTTGTTTCAGTAGTATTATTTCTCTTCCCTTGTATATTATGGGATGGTCTTTCGCTGTCTGAAGTACTTCCATTCTAAAATCTCTCTTCATAAATCTGATATGGACCTCCCTTGGTAAGCGGTTTCTCCTTACATAACTGGTACATACTCTATAGGCTTCATCGACGTGTAGCATTATCTTTTGTCTATCCATGTTCAATCCCTCCACCAGTATCTCTGCCATTTTATTTACAAGATGTTCTCCTCTCTCCTCTTCCATGTTTTGAAACCGCAAGAAGAATTCTGCTCTCTCCATTTCTAGCATTAACAGGGAAGCTTCTAAATTTTTGTCCACTTGGGACAGCCTTTGGTTCACTTTTTCTTCAACCTTTCTCATTCTTTCTTCATTGCTCACCATCGTCTGCTGTATGACATCCACCTTGTCATTCACTCTCTTCACCTCCTCATGCATCTTCACTATTAACTCCTGCAGGGATTGAACATGTCCCTCATTTCCACTTGGATTCTCCTCTCCTGAAGTAGAAAGTTATCGAGGGATCTTTGGTTGGACGTGCTTGCAGTGAGAGTCACATTCGTCGATTTTCTCATTTTAAAGGTCAATGCTTTTATTTGCCAGCAGATTTCTCTTATAGTTTCTGGTGATCCATCCCTCTCACCCAGCTTATCTACTATGACCTTTCAGGGGGAAATGGAAAGCTTCTCCTTTTTAGATGGTTCCGCCTCTGCCTCCATTCTTCTATCTTAGTCAATGAGTCAGCAGGCTGATGCAATCTTTTCAGCCCTCTGTTGCCTAATAATGCCACAATATGGCGATCTCAGAAAAGTACATAGAATTTCAGCTCCAACTTTCCCACGTACTGTTCTCCTTCAACAATCACAGGATTTTACTAGTTTTTTTCACTCTACAAGAGCCCCCAATTTTTTCCTTTAAACCCTAGAGTTCATTTTTCTTCTCAGCTCCTACACCAGGTATTGCTATTCCACCGCTTATCCAGGTTTGTTCACTGATTCTTCATTATCCCACTTGGGCTCACTAGATTATTCCAATTTCCAGTTTCAAAGTTCAAGAGACTGTAGCTTTAAGCAAGAAAGTTCTCACCAAAAGAACTGTAGATCTCTCCGCTCCTTCACCTCGCCTCTGGACGTGACCGCCACAGCTTGGACAGCACAGATGGCTGTCAAATCCAAGCTTGCCATTGGGGAGGAAAAACCTGGCTATCCCAGAGGACTGCATCTCCACCAGAATGCACCGGGCAGCTCTCCGCTTCTTCCCCGATCCCTTTGAGATCAATTTGGGATTCTTCTGGTCCCCAGACAGGGGGATTCAAAGCGATTCCACAAAGCTCCATGGAATCCCGTCTTTCCCACTGCGGCGCTGGCCACGCCCTTCCAGATTACTTACTTTTTGAAGATCTCCAGAGCTCCAGAAGAGGCTGATCCACTGGCAGAGTAGCCAAAGTGTTTTATTCAGATGATGGCAAAGCTGTAAGAATTTGAAATCTAAGGAAAACATTTTCACCAGCTTCTGAGTAAAAGACTTCAGCTTAGTGCCATGTGACCAGCAGGCCTCTGGTAGTAGAAAAGGTCTCCTACTTCAGTCAGCTTCAGGGATTGAGGGAGCAGCAGTAGCCAATAGCAGTAGCAAGGAGCTTGCTTCCTTTGTCTCATTGGGCTGAACTGCAAGCACCTTGTTGATTGGCTGCTATGCCCCAATCCCTGAAGCTGCTCATTCAAATTAGCCAGTCAGCAGCAAGCAGGAAGTTGCTCATTGCCGGCCAGACTGGGCCCAAACTAAGCCTGCAGGCCCCCAGAGAAGCCAGTCTTTTATTCAGATGGGGAAAGCTGTTTTCCTTACATCTCATATTGTTACAGCTTCACAAGCTTCTGAATAAAAGACTTTCGTTTCTCTGCCATGTGGGCAGCCTCTTCTGGAGTTCTTCGAAAAGTAAGTAAAGCCATGGAAAATTGGATGGGGAGGGCCAGAGACTCCATTTCAGCCCATAACAGGCTGGGGGAGGCCTTTGGAGGTCCCTGTGGCATGTTTTGGCCAGCAGAGTGCTGCAGGAGGCTGTCCAGGCCAAAAAGGGGCCACAGGGGGACCGCTAGCAGAGGCACCACAGGCTGGTCCTTCGCTATTTCCAGGCCAGCCTGCAGGCCAGGTCTAAGCGCCTTGAGTTTGACACTCCTGTTGTAGATTAACCTGGAACAAATGCTCATAGAGTAAAGTTTGCTTCTCTAAGATGACTATCATATATTTTTTTCTCAAAGAATCCTCAACCTTCTCAACAATTACTTGTGTAAAGTAATTGCCACAACATAATAATATTCTCTATTGTTAAGGATGCAGAAGATAAAATGATTCTGATTCAAAAAAATCAATATATTTTAAATTTTCACTCATTATTGTATATAACACTTAATGTAACTAGGCAAGAAGGTAAGATTACACATGGCAAGTCTTTCTTTCTAAGAAATAATAAATACCATTAAGTCTATGAAAACAGGAAAAATCTTTGATCTGTGTCATTATCCCAATGATTGGTACAAGATATAACAAGATAAAAGTGGTACAATTTTCATATTATTCAGAAATGTAGTGTTGTTAGGACTATTGTATCAGGAGTGCATAAATACAGATTGCACTTATTTAGGAACACTGTTAGAGCAACAAACAAAAACAGAGACTCTAACAATATTTCACTAAAGGCCAAATTTTAACCAGAGTCTTCCTTTCAAGTAAAGAAAAAGTTTAAGTTATAGTAATTCCTGATTAGATTAATAGTAAAAAATAGTAATTGTTTAGTCAAATAAACAAAGTAAGTCTTCCTTTCTGAAGATAAAGATAATAAAATATTAGTTCATCTATTTAACAACCTGTTTTAATACTTTAGTTTGAGCTGCTTTCAAACTAGGATTTATTAAATATTATAAGTCGACTATCATTCTACTGTTCTTAAATTTTATAAGGGAAGACTGTGTTTGCAAAAAAGACAACATAAAACCATTAATTTAAAATTTAAGACTAGCAGCTTTCCATTTCCAAAACTATTAATTTCTTTCCTTCCTCTTCAGTTTATCTTTCAATAAACATTGTCTACAGTTATTCAGTGTGATTGACATATAAAATATGTTTTCTCTCCATTCTTGTACATGAAATTCAGAGGAAAAATCTGTCAGAACAGAATTGAACTGAACCATAAAAAGAACACATTCAAGTTAAGTATGAAAATATAAAGGAACATTATAGTATAAAAATAATGACATTTAGTCATGCAACTATATTCCTGATAATATAAAACACGTGGTTGAATGAGTTATTTTATATTTGTAGTTTAACTAATACAGTATATTCTCATATATACTGTACTTCTTTCATTAATTTACTTGGATATAGTAGAAGAATATTTCTCACTACATTCACACAGGCATTGATCGACTGCCACATGATCAGAATTTGGTTGTTGGTATGCAGCATGTATTTACAATGTTTACAGTGTCCTGGGTTCATGTGATTGTCATTTATAACTTTTCCAGCTTCCGGCAAGCAAAGTCAATAGGGAAAGCCAGATTTGCTTAAAGATTGCATGATTCACTTAATAATAGCAGTGATTTCCTTAATAACCATGGCAAAAAGGCTGTAAATTTAACAATTACTTTGCTTACCAACAGAAATTCTGTTCTCCATTGTGGTCGTAAGTCAAGAACTACCTATATTGCCATTTTAGCAATGAGAAATGAAATGGCAAGAAAAGCATTTAATGCTACCATAGGACTTATCCATAACCGCTCTGTTTGAAACTTCTAGACCTCACAAGTAATGAGCTACTAAAGTCAATATGATTTTGATATTTCAAAAATTATTATCATTTTGTATATTACTGGGATACATCAAAATAATTTCTTTTAAAAAATTGATCAAGCTGAGCCAATTTCCTACAAATGGTTGGAAAAGATCTAAAAATTCTGCTTCACATACATAATATTAATTATTTATCTTTTATCATTCGTATTGTCATGTCAACAATTGAGTTACAAATGGAATTGGAGTGCATTGCATTCTTTATTTGTTTAAAGCAAAATAAATACATGAGAATTAGGAAATTATTTTAAATAGTTTTTCTCTGCAAAATTGTGCCCAGAAAAATAGGGACCACCTTTGATAGGAAGGTAACAGCGCTTTCCGTGCGCTTTCGGCGTTTAGTCATTCTGGCCACATGACCACAGAGATGTCTTTGGACAGCTTTGGCTTTGAAACGGAGATGAGCACCGCCCCTTAGAGTCGGGAACGACTAGCATGTATGTGCAAGGGAACCTTTACCTTTATGATTATACTAAAGTTTTTAAATAAGTTTTAGTGAAAGTTATTGTTTACTAGCTGATTACCCGGCTTCGCCCGGATATATTGTCCCATTGCTGCCGGCACCTTTGTCTCCACCCCTGAAGCTGAGGTGGTCGGCCACCCAGTCGTGACCCATCTGCTGCCCGCCAGCTGCCCACACTCCACAGCTGTCTCCTACTGCCGGCCGCAGCCTCCAGAGCCCCGTGGAATGGCTGTACTGTACATGTGCCACGCTTGGGGCATGTGCAGTACAGGTTTGCCAGTTAATGTTGGGGGGTTGGCACTTCAGCAGCTTTTTTGGGGGGCACAGACCCTTTGTCGGCGTTCATGACCCCCGCAGTGCTGATCTTAGAAGGGCAAGGTATGTATGTGCGAAGTTTGGGAGATTGGTTGCGCCGTGTAGGAGCGTATAGAGCACATTCACACACATACACACACACACACACACACACACACACACTCTTCTGTTTTATTGATATAGATTGCTTAATAAATGTATCTTTAAAAATCCTACATCAGGATTAATGGGAAATGGTACACAAAATTGTTTTCTAGTCTAAGCTACAACTTTGCTTTTTATAGGCCAATAGAATTTAGTTTCAAAGGTGTTTAAAAATGGCAATAAATGTATGCACAGATAATGTAGTTCTGCTTATAAGCAAACCTGAGATATTTATTAATGTGAGTAGCCTATGTAAACATTTGATTAAATTTTCAATCAAAACTACACCTACTTATGAAAGGAAGATATTAAATACAGAAAATAAAAATTAACTGCAGAACATCAGGAACATCTTTAACTCCTTTGAGAGAAGTACCAATAAGAAATCTAGGTTTTTCAATTGAAATTACTGAAGTATTAATTGCAAGAAATTTTTCAGCAAGTAAAACAGTTTATGGTATATGGATTCAATTAATAAAACTGTATCTTAATAGAATATCTATGATAAAAATAAACATTCTGCTAGAAATGCTAGAAGATCACTGCTGTCTTCTCATTTTTGTCTACTAATATGATGTCTAGTGTGGTAGACTCCTGCTTCTATGGATATGATGGTTAGCATATCCTTTTGTGGTGCAGTCTTTTAGTCCACTTCTTCCAGCCAGTACAAGGATTTCCCAGTATCTGCTACCTCAGCTACCTGTTGATGATAAATCCTATTCAGAGTCTTGTCTTGCCATGACACTTCCTCTGCTTGATTTTCCTGTCTTCTGATGCTGCATTTTCCTGTCTGCTGCTGCCTTCTGTAATTGAATGTATATGTATATATAACATTGTAATATATAATAGGGGTGTCAAACTCACGTTGTCACTGTGGCATCACATGATATATCGGGACTTTCCCCCCCTTCGCTAAACCAGGCATGGGTGTGGCCAGCGCGTGAAGCAACCAGCCCACAGACCAGGAGTTTGACAGTCCTGATATAGAATGTCGAATGCTACCTATAGGTAAACTAAAACAGAGATTTGGAATATTGAAACATATTATCTAGCAGCAATAACAAGCACTTTTCTTCTTAATTCAAAGAGTTTGTTCCTAGAACAATAAATAAATTTGGTACTCCTGAAATCTATATATATAAAGCAGAGGTTGTAAGTTTGTATGTCCTCTATAGAAAAGTTTATTTCAAGCTGGAGAATCCT
>JANHJO010006210.1:65344-86160 GCA_032468235.1 Pseudoxyrhopus heterurus | reverse complement strand
CATCAGGGTTGTGTTTGACCTTGGGTGAGGTGGGTGGGTGGGTCATGGCCAGAGTGGGCATGGCCAGTTCAATGTCACTCATATCGGGGGCACCTGTGGTGGCCCGAGCGCTCTGTCAGCAAAAACAGAGCTACCGTGGGCCGGTCCTTCACTGTTTCCAGGGCAGCCCCACAGGCCAGATCTAAGCACCTCGCGGGCCAGATCCAGTCCATGGGCCTTGAGTTTGACACCCCTGAAATAATGGGATCAGCTCACTCTAAGGTTATTTCTTACTTGAATCAAAAGCTAATGTCAGAATACACCAAAAGACCAACCAAGAGAGGTGCAATGGATGAGACGTTTTCTGCTGACTTGGCTCCCTTCCTGCAATGGCACAATGCTGATAAAAATGGGGCAGGGTTCCTGTTGTGGGTCCCAGGCTCCCAGCCACCATCTTGCTTTTTTGACAATACCCCTGGACAGCCAGCATATTGTTTAAATGTTCTGGAAGTTGAACACATAAGGAGGGGGGGAAGTTATTAGTCAATAACTGAGTCACCTCTTTCTCCCACTCCCACTTAAACTGAATAACCTTGGAAAGGAATTACAGTGTAATTTCATCAACTATCCTAGTCAAGCTGTCAGCTATAGTCACTTAACACATTTCTTCTTGCCTTCAGGAATGGAGTGGGTACAGTAAATGTTTCAAATATGCTGCTTCTTAGACCATTTGAGATATACTCATTCCATCTCTCTTTTTCGCTTACACACACACACATAAAAGAAATGGGGAGGCTGTAGTCACACATTGGTTCTTTAAGTGGCTTATAACACTGTAACACCAGAAAGGTCCTCACCACTTACTGTTTTCTAAAATGCTTCAGTGCCATTTAAAGCATTTTACCCTGGGTCATCTCCCAAGGTGGTCTACAATAAACAGCATTAATCTATTGCAAGTATAAACACAGTGTAAATGTGTAAAGCACTTTAAATGCTCACCCTCTGGGTTCCAGTCATCCTTCAGGGACAGGCAATCAAGAGGCTGCTAGCACTGTTGCCTTTTCCTAACAGAGGATGAATCTTTAATAGCTGCAATACAAGCAGCAATCCAACAGGTGGGGCTTCCTATTATTGCATTCCCATACCAGGAAAAGAGACATCTAATGAGGATCTAGCTTACTGTGATCCTACCAAAAGCAATTGGAAACCCAACCAGATGATGACGGTTACTCTAGCTGCAGCTTGAAAAAGTTGTTGATGTAAGAACATTGAAAGATTTATATTGAATAGGTCTAAAAGGCCCATATAATTCTGTATCCTGCAGTGGCTGGCTGTTAAGATTTATGCATCTGTTCCACAGCCACAGGTTGGCATATTATATCTAATGCTGCAGAAGTTTCGAAGCAACTGTGTTATTCAGGGAAATAGACACAGTTGCTTTAATGAGCACTGTATTACCATTCCAAAGCATTTTAAAGTACCCCTTCCAAATCCAGATCTGAAGCACAGATTATGTGATTTCTTGTGGAACTCTTTCTGAAGTGTAAAACAGGAATGGTTCTGGCCAATATGAAGTATATGTTTGAATGTAGACAGTGGCTGCATTGTTTTTAAATAACCTTCATTTGTTTCTGCTGGGTTTTTTTAGCACAATTCAAACTCCTGGAATTATTAGCTGGACTGAAGAATTCTGCTAGAGTTATGCTTCAAATTCTGTGGCCACCCTGGATTAAATCAGATTTAAAAGGAGCTCCTCACAAGTGGAGCAAATTTACATAAGTGAATTAGGGATTTGGAGATTCTGACGGTCAATGTGACAATCAGTCTGATGTAGTGGTTAAGGAATCAGGCTAGAAATCAGGAGACAGAGTTTTAATCCTAATTTAGATATAAAGCCAACTGCATGACTTGGGCAAGTTGTCCTTAAGTTCTCTATTTTTTCCCAGCTGATTAATTTTCACCTCCAATTTGGATGAATTTCCAGTAATTAAAGCCCAGATATTTTGTCTGCTTTATTAGCATCTTTGTTTGATTTCATATTTTTTCCCCTTGTTCTCCAGCCAAAGTGACAGATAATGAGAATTCTTTTCTCTACCACTTCAACTGTTCTCTTTGGCTATGAATGAAAGAGACAAAACCAGTCATTTTTACAGAAAAGATGAAGCAGCCAGCATAGGAGTTATGCTACTTTAATATGCATAAGGGCATGGGTTCAAACCAGCATTATATTGGAGGCTTAAGCAGGCTTTGTAGGCCAAAGATCTTTTTAATCAGAAGCAGCTAAAATACCAGCATCAGCCTTGCCTGATTGAAAATAGCTGGATCACAATTATCCATGCTGTTGTAACCTCCCTTTTAGACAACCGCAATGCATTATTTTATCAATGTGCCTTTAGAAAAAGCTTGGAAACAGCACTGGGTTCAAAGCAGTGCCCCTTGATTTCCCACCAAGAGTAAGTAGTTTAACCATACTGCCCTTTATACTGCACTGACTTTCAAATCCATTTCCAGGTCAGATTTGTAGTGCTGAGGCTTAGCCGCAATGGTTGGGACCATGCTACCTAAAAGATGTCACAGCAATAGGAGCATTTGTACCAGAGATGCTGGTCTAGATGAGGGAAACTGAGTTCACAGCACA
The DNA here is from genome assembly GCA_032468235.1 of Pseudoxyrhopus heterurus. Taxonomy (NCBI): domain Eukaryota; kingdom Metazoa; phylum Chordata; class Lepidosauria; order Squamata; genus Pseudoxyrhopus; species Pseudoxyrhopus heterurus. The sequence goes on along the minus strand of JANHJO010006210.1, from coordinate 83,543 downwards.
GAAGATTACTGGGTGACTTGGGCAACTGCCCCCTCTTAGTCCAGCCACCACTTCACACAGTTGTTGGAAAAAACTGCACTAATTGCCTGCCACCTTGAGCTTTTAGGAGAAAAGCAGAAGACGTGCAAAATAAATAAAGTATGTGATTTTTTCATCAGTATGAGCACCCAAGCCATTGAAATAGTCTTAAAATCTGAACCTTTAATTTTGGAGCTACAGTACAAGTTGTTCCTTCTTAGGGTTAGTTACTTTTGTTCATATGGGTTTAAAAATATTCCATTATGTATCTAACTTGCTTTTGTATATATTGATTTCCGGCACCCCAAGGACCTCTGTTTGGGGATGATATACAGATATTTACCAAATTCCTTAAATAAAGTTTGGTGAGTGACCTTTCGGCTTCATCAACCTCACAGAATTTGAGCAAGTATGACAGCAGGAAGGAAAACCTAGGTGCTGAAGCTGAAATGAGGAAATTTATAATACAAATGTCATTAAAGATAGCTATTCTGCATTTATTCTTCTCATTCCCTTCAAAACACAAGAAAAATAATGATAAAATCTCTAACAGCCTTGCCAGATTAAATTTTCCCCAATTCTGGAAGAGTAGAATCATAGTTAAAACAGTATAAATCTAGTGCTTTGGGATTAAGACTATTGGCATTTGTTAGGATCTGTTTTCATCCCTCCAGATCTGGCTGCAACTCCCAGAAGCCTTAGCCAGTGCAATGTTTGGCCAAGCTTGCGGTGAATTCCAGATCGTAGAATCTCCATCACATCTGGAGGGCATTATGTTGAGGAAGACTAATATCTTTCTATTTGGTGATTTTTGCTCAAAAATTCAAGATCATATGGACTACTTTATGTTTATTTTTAGCTTCCGCTTCAGTATGATTCCCTTCCAGAAGTCTTTGGAATGAAAAATTTGAAGAACTTCCATGACCAAGTCCTAGAATCATGCTCTGGCTTTCATAAGACACTCATCTGGAGACATGCTTTCAGATACACCCTGTTTTCAGCTGTGCCACCCATCAATTGGAGAGAACGTGCTTGCAAAAATAGATCTACATAGATTTGGCAAAGTTATATCCAACATGCAAAGAGAAGAATGAAATACTGTACTTTAAATAAAAAAAAATGGCTCTTGTACTAAAACCAAGCTTTTTCCAGTGCATGAAGCTGAACTGGTTACAATTCCCACTTAATATAGCTGGATGAAATTATGATTGTAGTTTAATTTATTTGCAGGACATCAAGTCGATGAAGGCTAGTACTGACTGATGGCTACTGTGCTTATATGACTTTATCTTTCTAAGAATATAGTGTTCTGCTTCTGAGGAATACTGGAATAATCTAACATGAGAGTCTGTTTTAATCCCATTTGCATGCTCTTCTAGAATGCAGACCCATTAATTTTCTGAGTACCATGGTAGGGGATTGATATTATTTTGGAAAACAATAATGTGGTTGGCTTGCAAAAATAAAGGTGATACAAAGATTAACCATATGTGCTTTCAGCTATTTAAATGCTTCACACATATTTCCTCATTATAATCCTTATGACAATTTTGAAGATAGGACAGAATTATCCTGTGTATATTTTTGGCTATTGCAGTTTCCCCAAGGTTGTTTCCCCAAGGTCATCTAAATTTGAATTATGGCATTTCTGCCAAGTACTAAATGTCTTAGTCACTAACTCTTATAGAAACATGTGAGATGTACAAAAACAGTTCATGGTGGAAAAACCTATGGCCATTCCCCCATTAAAAATATCTGAGGTTCTGCAGGTTACGTATGCATTTTGAATTCTCAGAAAGTGTTTTTTAAAGCAACCAAAATCTCATTTTTGACTGAATTCTATCACAGGGAGGAAATGGGAGGAGCACCTAAGATAGAGTTTATTACATTGGTAAATAGCTGCATACAATTCTAGAAGGTGGTAACAAGTTGCTTTGGGAAAAAATAATTTGCAAAAAAGGGTTAGCAATGAAAGTGCCAATGCTATGTATTTATCACAGCTATGTTACACAAAAAGCCATACCAGCAGGGCACAGACCTAATAAATGTGTATTTAAGTCAGGTAAGAATCAACCACTGAGGTAAGCAGCCATCAACATACAGTCACACATGTCATTATGCAAAGTGCTAAATAAACATATGCTTCTTTATGTTTTGTTGAATGCAGCCACTATAGAGACCAAAGCAACTGATGATAATTAAATTAGCACTGTTGGAGCTGGACTGCAAAAATCCAGACAACCACCAGGTGTCATCAAAGAGTTGCAGAAGACCAGACTCTGCTGCTTTCTAGTAGCTCACTGGATTTTGAGAGCTGATAGCAGGTAGTCCTAGATATGAATTGCAAAGAATATTTGCTTTTATAACAATTGATTTCACTGGTCTGTGTTTGAGGAATAAATTCTCTGCTTTGCCAGCAGATGGCGGTGAGGCTTTACCTTCAGCAGATTTTACAAGAAGCACAGTATACTGAATTTCTTCTGACAATACTGCAAGAACTTTCAGCACAAATCCTATTTAATTAAGGTTGCAAACATGAGTGCATTAATCAGATATTCTCAGGAAGCCTGGAAGTGGCACAGTATATATGACCATAGAGTGCCTGACAAAGTAAAAAACAAACAATTTTTCTTGACATAACTTCACTCAGGAAAACAGCATATTTTTTTAACATACAAGCTTAATTTTCTTGTATCCAAATAATAAAATTAGAAATCAATCAAACTCCCTGCTGAGTCTTACTTTAACAGTGATATTGGAGAAGATCTACTCTAGTTTGTACAGCAAGCTGAGCTGAGACAGGCCATGTGAAACGGACATTTTGGTCATGAGCAGTACACCCTCAAACCATTCATTGTTTACCAAAGAGATGCTTTTTGAACCCAAAGGGTGGACCAAATCAGAAAGGAAGTATAGAAGAAAATCTAAAACACTGAGAAAAAGGAACATGATCACAAAATTTCCACGGGGAAGGGCATTTTTTTAAAAAAAAGCCACAGTGGCAGCCACAAACAAGCCTCTATATAAAAACTGATTTTTGCCCTAGTGATCCCCTTTAACAATGTGCATTTTTATAAGTTAAAAAGAGACCTTCAATTGTAACTCAAGACTCAAGCAAATAAAGAGCCTTGCTACCCATCAGATGTATCATTTTAATCTTATATCGTCTATAATGCTGCTTTAAAAATGTAGCCATTTTTACTTTAGATTCCTTGCCATTTTTCCCCTTATCACTGTATCTTATAAGCTGTTCTGGATGAAAGGTCTCTAAGTGACAAGGAGCTGCTTTTCAAGGACAGCCAGTAAGTGTGACAGAAAAGAATACTTAAAAAGCTAGTGTGGATACTGAGTACAATTTGTGAATTATTGGCTCTTAATCTCTGGTAATACTCAAAATTGAATGTTATTATGAATGTAAAAGGTCAAGTTGAAATAGTGACATGGGTAAAAAAAAAAAGCAGGGAAATTTGCTCAAGCAAATAATGTAGCTGAGAAAATAAACCTAGCAAACAAAATGGAGGTTGCATTCTTTTTTCTGCCTGTCTTTTAGATATATGACCAGGATCAAACCCAGTTCTTCTCTTTACCTAATTCTGTCAGACCCAAAGCCCCCACCCACACCCCAGACAAGCCTCCACAGTCCCATCTAAACCAAAAAATAAAAATTTCCTCACCGTCTCATGGCACAGCCCAAGGAGAACCCTTATAAGCAATTAGCAGTCTAGGAAACCCCCAATCTTTCAATTGATGACCTCTCGATTCTTCATCTCTGGTGATACTCAAAATTGGGTTGAAACTCAGTGTGAGCCTTTAATAAAGAGAATCCTTTAAAAGTATGTGCCTGCTTATTATTATTATAAGGTTCCAATACGAGTTTTAAACTTAGATCCCCATCTTTAAAAGATCTGAATCACCACATCCTGGGCCAATTGCAATGTGGGGCAATTGTCTTCCCCCTTCTCCTTCTCAATCAGTATTTGCTTAAAGAGGGCACATTGCCAAACAATTAATTAATATTGCCTCCATCTGCTGGAAGGTCACAAGGAGAGGTCTTTAAATGTGGTGTTTATAAGCATCTCCTCTTACAGAACATTACATGGCATCACTTCTGTCACCTGATACAGTTAATGCACTGCATGGCAAACAGTGTAATACTGTTGGCTTATTCAGGAATACTATGCAGACATTAAAGAAGGTGGTGGCCTCACTCAAGGTTTTCCTGGACAGATTATACAAGTCATTAAGTTTGTTTAGAGAGACATCAGTGAAGTGGAAAACATGCAGCGTACACAGAGTTCCCCCCCCCCCGCCATGTATTCATGGAGAAATCCATTTCTATATAAACTTCTTCCAAGGTTCAATTGTTATAGTAATTTCAGAAAATATCTAAGTCCATCTAATACAACTATGTGCAAACTAGAACAAACTTTCTCACTTTTTCCAGCCGAAGTACCTCCCTCCAACCATTGGGAAAAGTGTCCTGCATCACTGAATGTTCACCAATATTCACACTGTAAAGAGGAAGATGTCAGGGTTCCAAAGAAACTTCCCATATCCATTCAGCACTCAGAGACAATGTCCATCCAAGTAAGAACTTTTATTGAAGAAGTCATGTTGGCACATCTGGGAAAACCCAAATCTAAAGTCCCAGGGGTTTTCCATCCCAAAATGAAAATCCCAAAGCCATCCTCCTGAATCCATCATTCCATCACATTGTCCAATTAACAATCAATTCTGTTGGCGCCATTTCTTCATACACTGCCCTCCAGGTGCAGGCTAAGAATGACCTTGACATTTCTAAAGAATGTTGTTTTGGCTAAATCTCTACTCACTACCAATTCCCCCCTCCCAGTTTCCCAGGCTCTAATTGTGGCACTTTAGAAGCAACTAAAATGGCTACACAATGGATATATAGCTTCTAATAGTGACAGGAGAGGCCAATTGCAGATTATTCACATATATCTGTAACCATCAGGATGAAGCTCACAAGTATCTGGGCATTTTACAATTGGATAGCATCAAGAATGGAGATGATTAGTGATTAACGTGATTAGTAAAGAATACATCCCAAAAGTAAGAAAAATGCTAAAGACAAAACTGATTGGTGGAAATAAATCAAACCCATCAATACTTAGGCTATACCTGTCATACGATATGCTGCTGGAATTATTAACTGAACACCAGTTGAACTAGACAATTTGAACTGAACAACAAGAAGTCAATAGCTATTCACTATGCATTACATCCCCATAGTGATATTGATAGATTATACCTGCCCCCCAGAAATGGAGACAGAGGTTTACTTCAAACAAATTGTCAAAGAAGATAAGTAAACATTGGCTGTGGATGTAAAATACAGCCAAGAACAAGCATTGTGCAAGTTAAAAATTGGAATTTAGTGTACAGGAAACAAAACATGGATATCAAAACAATGTAATAAAAACACAAACAGAATGCTAGCAAGGAAAAGCATTATGTGATCAATTTCTAAAAAATATTGAGAAAGTGGGTAAAGATAAAAGCTGGCAGTGGCTTACAACTGGAAGATTAAAAAAGAAACTGAAGCCTTGATTTTGGTTGCTCAAGTGCAAGCTATGCAGTCAACTAATGCAGTCAAGCCCAAACTTTAAAAAAAATCATCAAATGATTAAAAATGCAGATTGTCCAAAGAAAAAATAGATCATATACTATGAAGATCATACAAACTGATTACCAACAACAACATAACACAATCACCAAAATGATTCACTGGAACATCTGTAAGAATTATCATGTGCCATTAATGAAAAGTTGGGAATATAGAGTCAAAAAAGTAATCAAAAGTAATCTATATTCCAAATACAAACTGAATTGGAAAGGGACCTTGGAGGTTTCTTTGTTCTATCCTTTGCTGAAGCAGGAAACCCTATAACATTACAGACATGGTTGTTCTTAAAAACTTCCAGTGTTGGTGCTCCTGATAATATCTTGGTTCATTATACACCATATTTAACTTGGTTGAAAAGAATAGTGTGGATAATAGAGATGGAAATTCCAGAAGACAGTAATGAAGACTAAGAACTGGAGATGATCACGAAGTATCAAGATCTGAAAATCAAAATTGAAAGATTATGGCAGAAACTGGCCATCATGGTTCCGGTGGTTATTGATACACTGGGCACCATATCAAAAAATATTGGATAGCACTTAGAAACTCTGCATGTTGACAAAAATTCCATCTGTTAATTACAAAAGGCTGTACTGCTTGGATCTGCTCATATATTACACTGAGACATTACAACATTGTAGATCCTTGGGAAGAACTCAATGGATATGAAGGCCAACACTAGTTAAAGGACTGGTAGATGTGATTTGGAAAGGACTTAATAGGTGGACAAAATTGCCAAATCCAGTGTAAACATCTAGCTGACTGTGCGACCAACCATAATAATAATATCCTGTCTTGAAGTTTCAGGCCACAAACACAAATACAAGCAGACCTGATTCCTTTTTTGAGGATGCTCAGTCCATATTAAATAAAAAGCATATGGAACAATGAAATGTTTGAGCCATAGTTCAGTGGCTCAAATGCTTTGCATATAGAATTCCCCTTTTCCGATTACAGGATGATATCTCAAATGCCAGGCAAGATTTCTAAGGGCAATTTGCCACCGATCGATCAACAATCATCCTTACCTATGCTGATATTGAACGAGGAGCAACAGGGGTGGGTTCCTACTGGTCTACCAACTGACGGGCGGTTTTCATGCTGCCGCGCCAATCAGCTTTGCTTAAAATGAAGGGAAGAAAGGTAGGTATAAACAGGGTTGGGTGGGCAGGCCCAGCTTCATTTCTGATGGAACTGGTTCGCCCGGTAGAAGCCCACCCCTGGGAGCAAACCTCAGTGCTTTGCTCAAGATGCCAAACGTTCTGCAAAAACAAAAATCCTCTCACTTTTCACCTCCCTGCTATCACTCTCAAACAAATGTAGTACATAATAAAGATTTTCCCGTCTTCAGTTCAGAGCCCTTTCTTTTTCACTTCTAGATAATAATATATCCCAGACTTTCAAAACGTTGCAAGACTTCAGATTTCCTTTGCTAAATTTTATAGTCACAGTGTTAAGTCTGTATTTTGAAAGAAAGTGTTATTTGCCTGTAAATAAATGGATTCCAAGGCCAATTGAAATCAGTTAATGGATAAAGGAAGTATACTGGAGTATACAAGTATTCTGGAGAATGCTTGCTTCATATGTATCTTTATCATCTTTGGAATTGGGGTAATTATATATTATACTTATGCAAACCCTACACGTCTGGGAACAGATTGTTCTGGAGGAATCCAGAATAGGCCGTTGTCCTCTGATTTGCTAGACACATCCAGTATGGCTGTGTTTGTCTGATCTGCAAAAGAAATTAGACTCTTGCACATCCTTAATGTACAAATGTATAAAATTAATAGAAAGAGAGAGAATAAGTGATTATAAGTAGATCATCCACGTATCTAATCTGAATGGCAACACAACAGCAGGCACTAAAAGCAAAGCACAGAACAATGCCAAAAGAGATAATTTGCAGTATTCTTAAATTGTGGAGTTGAGGCAAGTACAAAGCAACACTGGTTCACAAACTCATTAACAGTGAATTTGTTCAGAGGAATGAGTAGGGGAGATAAGGGAGGGAAAAGGGGGGGCATAGGCTCCTACTGTAGTATTAAAGACAATTTCCAAATCCCATGAAGACATTGTGTTATTATGGAACATCCTTCAGGAAATAGGTTTTATAGATAAATTTGTTATATCTGTTAAGCGGGGTAACCAGATGTGCCTCCCATACTTAGTCTGCAGGAGAGTTTACAAGGATGGGGTGACATCACCTGATGATAGAACACTTTTGGCCTATGTTGGGAGCTCTTCCCGGAATGTTTTGCAGCTGGATGTGTATATGTTTGGCTTCTTCAAGACTTAAGACATTCATTCCTATTAATTTTTGCTCAGAATATCCCTCAAATCATATCACAAAATGTTGTGAGTAAAATGGCTGATTAGCCTCTCTTTGATTTCTGGCTAAATGGCCATCCATTTGAACCTAAGGAGAGAGGCTAGAAAAAGCAAGGCAGAAACAAAAACGCCACTGCTAAAAGTCAGAGGTTTTCTCACTGAATTTTGATAGCCCGGCCTACTAGTGCTTTGTGGGGTGCACAATAGGGTTTGAGAGTGGCATGTGACCAACATTGCCCACCATTGGATTAGGAGGTGGGAACAGGGTGAAATTGAGAGAAAAGATGGATTAATGACTAGGTAATGCCTAAGTAATAATGACAGTTGTCAGGAATTCTGGGGGTTGAAGTCCAGACATCTTAAAATTGCCAAGGTGGAGAAATATTAGTTTAAGAACAGGAAAGTTTTCCGAGTTTGGAATGTGGACAGCATGCAGTGAATAGTCTCACCGCATGGCTGCCATAGTGACTGTGCCACTCAAATGAGATCTATTTATCAGAAAGTATAATAATGAAATTGCTACCTGCCATTTTTTACCATAACCTTGATCATAGGATCCATTCCTGCTAACCATTGTCTTTCTTTTTGTATTGGGGGGGTCACTTCTAGGCAAAACAATGGACAACAGTGGCCTATTATTTTTCTAAAGATGACCACATGGGTCCAGAAGCACTGTAGAGAAAAAAAGATGGTGCCTACTGGCACTCTTCTATTTAATTAATTAATGTTATACAGTAAAACCTCGGTCTGCGACCACAATCTGTTCCTGGACTGCGGACATGAACCGATTTGGTCGCGTTCTGAAGCGACACTCACTGCGCATGTGCAGACAATTCTGCACATGCGCAGAAGGGAAAATGGCATTGCAAGAAATCTTTCCGTGCCATTTTTTGTTCACCAACCGAATTTTTAGTTGGGAACCGATGCAAAACTCGGCTGGCTTTTTTGTTCGGGAACCGAATTGGTCGCGAACAGAAGCATTCACAAACCGAGGTTCCACTGTAATGATTAATATTGGCTATGACCTGGAACTTAGTGGATAACAAGGGAAATGGTGACAAAAACATTACAGTAGGAACCATATTGCCTAGTCTACGATAAGGCAGTGAAAACAGTCTTGTTCCCTAAACAAATCATATGGTTTCTTTATAGTTTCCTTATCCTGTTTACTACTTTCACTGATTCCCTTGTCATCCAGTGATGCATATTTAGACCATGTGTAAATATGAACTATCACAAGATGAGGTGATAGCAGCCTTGATTGTCTCAATGAAACCTCCAGTTTAGAGACATATGCCTGTTGCACATCAGAATGTTTTAGTTTTATTTTCAACAGGTTGACAAATAATAAGGTAGTTTTTCTGCTGTAGTGGGTCACTGTGGACATGTTACAAGCATCTGATTCACCACTAGGGAAGGAAAATAGGGTTGGTTACTGAATTTCTGGAAAGCTAAGTGGGTGACTTGGTGGAGGACTGCAACAAAGTAAGACAAAGGGAGGGAGAAAAGTATAAAAGAGAAACAATGAATTCACAACATGACTATTTCCTCCTACCTCACTCTTTCCATCACCTTTAAGCTTCAACTGCATTTTTCCATTATCTTTGGTTCTTCTAACCTATGACTCAGGAAATAAAAGATCAGTTACAATTACCATTTTTTCTGCTTTTATCTATATGCAGATTTGTTCACTCACTCAAACCCCAGCTGAGCCAATGAGTGTCAGTGTTGATCAACTTTACAAAGATTCTTGGGAGCATATCGGAGGTTGGAATGAGGAGTAAGTCTGCTCCCTCTTGCTTACTGCTAGCTATTACATCAGAGTCTTCTGCTTCCTGCTGTTTTACCTGAAGAATCTGAAAACTGAACATGGGAACAAAGAGTTCTTGTAAAGGAGTAATGTGACTTTTCATTAATCTCTGGCTTCAAGTCATAATTATCACCACACATATCTTAGCTATATAGTCTAATCTGGTATTGTGCAGAATTTTCTCAAAAGGCGTATTTTGGAGAATGTTCTGTTGTGTTATCACTCAGAAAACAAAGGCTCCCATAAGCTGGAGAATGTCTTCTTCCTCTAAAAAAAATTAATGAAGAAATTCCATCCTCACATATAAGGTTGAAAATAATAAGAGACTTTTTAGACACAAGTCTACAATGTTAGGGGTCATATTTTACATTGGCATCCAAGAGCCCTAGAGAAGATGTGAAAGATTTATTACACCTAATCGATACAAATTGGAGATCTTTTGAGGATGTTCCATCTGCGGGTCTTATTTCTGACAGCCCCTTCTGTGCTTCGAGATTGAATTACGCTAGATTCTGTGCAAATACTGGGTACAACCTACTTGCAGCAGTGAAGCTTTCCCCCACCATACCTGGTCATACCTGTTTTCCTTTGAATAGAAACCAGTGAATTTTTTTAAAAAAAATTCCCTTTGCTCCTCCTGTTTTTGTTAAGTGCAGAACCAAGCTCCTTTGTTCTTCCTTAGTCTCCATTACAACAGAATGGTTGCTATTTTGCTCGAGCATGACTCAACAGTGACCTGATCTTTCTGGGAAAGAAGGGCCTCACTATCCAGACCCCTCCTGGCTGCAAATCTATGGCAAACAGCTGCAAAAGCCAATGTTGGAGCTGAGAGAGGCAGCCAAAAGAGAGGAAGGGGGAGATGTTTGTGGAGGCAAAAGAAATAGAGGAGAACAATGTTATGGGATATGATAATGGAGACCTTCCATTCAAAGGTGATGCATCTTGTGTCTCCTTGGACACTGAGCTTCTTCCTTCCTGTTCACCTGTGCAAGTTAGAAATGTGAGCATATGAACAGAGGCATTTAGAAATGTTGGTGAAGAGTTTACACCACACACCCCTCCCATTTCTTTTCTTTTTTTTAATTGGAAAGTAATGATAGAGAATGATGTGCTCAGGCAATTCAGTGACATGTGGTGGGTAGTAAATCAAATTTAGACTCAGGAAATAGGGATTCAAAGCCACTCTGCCACAACACTTGCCTGTTGCCCATGGCCAGCGACATATTTCTATCCTTACTTAGTTCATAGCATCAGCATGATTATAAAAAGGCTGGGGAAAACGTGAATGCTAGCCTGAACTCCAATGAGAACATGTGGAAAATTTTGGGAAGCTTTTTTAGAACATGTCATTTGAGGCATCTTTCTGGGCCATGGCCAGGAGCAATTCCAAGTTCGAAGAAGATGACATTCATAGAGTGTAACTCTTTTGATGAGAATCGTGGAATGACCATATTTATACATGCAAAACATATTAATAAAAGAACATATTGTTATTTTTAAACTACTATAAAAACCTAACTGGATATTTTTTTATTTATTTGTATTCTGCCTTTACTATTTTTACCAAAAAAAAAACCCTCAACAAGGTGAACATATCCAACACACCTTCCTCCTTCTATTTTCCCCACAACAACAACCCTGTGAGGTGAATTGGCCTGAGAGAAAGTGACTGACCCAAAGTCACCCAGCTGGCTTTCATGACTAAGGAGGGACTGGTTCATGGTTTCCTGATTTCAGACTAGCCCTCTGATATAGAGATAACAATATAGAGATAAATAAAAAATGAATATAGAATTCTGGTACATTTTAATCTGCCCATAATTTTTAATACCAATTGTTGCCAGGATCCTTCTCTCTTATATAAACAGTGAAGTCTCACCATTACTTCCAAAACAATTATTCACTAGTTTTCCTTGTCATACAATGCAATTATTTTATCAGAGACTTTCTCAAGCAAAGCTAAAGACCAGAATTTATAATACCATATATTAATTGAATATTTATATAGATATGTCCATTATTTAGCTAAAAAAATAGCTGGTAGAAGTAGAAATATAATAAATATTTTAACACTGCAATTTTTGTTCTGACAAATATATGTAGCAGCTCTAACTTTGGAGAGAATTTAGCATTCTGTTTAGTTTTAAATGACATTTGATTAAATATCTTTCAAAAGCTAAAAGTTTCTAAAACTTTATCACACTCCCACCAGACATGAAGAAATGTTCCCTTCAATCAACAGCCTCACCAGCAGCTCAATAAATATTTAAAAGATATGTGAGATTCTACCTGAAGCCTTAGCACCAATCTGAAAGTTTAAGAGGTATTTCTAGCAGATACTGATAAGAATCCTTCATGCTGCCAAAAAGCTCCTTTTTAAAAATGAAAAACTTAAACCTGGAGTTCACTACAAGTCCAAGCTCCTAGTAGAACCAAGAAAGAAACCTTGACTGAAACCCCAACTGGTCACTTCCAATCAATGTAGGCCAAGGCTAGAGTAAGGTTTTTTTTGATCTGGCAAGAACCTTATTGTAGAAGTAATTGCTGAGACTGCAGTTGTGACTATGTATGTGGGAGTAGAGTAGGAATTAAGGCCAAAGTGAACAAAAAACCAGTTTTCTCTGATATACCGTTTCTGGAGTGTCTGCAGTGAAGGGTTAAAGAAGTCAAGATGGCCCCATGCCCACGGCACAGAAGCCAAGCCCCTTTTACATGCATCACCAACAGACATTTTAACAAATAAGGTAAAAGTAAGTGTAAAGGTTTTCCTTATCCAATCATATCCAATTCATCTCTGTTTCTTAGCCAAGGGAACCAACATTGTTTAAAGACCCTTTCTGTGGTCATCCAAGGTGCATGGAACGCTGTTACTTTCCTACTAAAATGGTACCTATTTATCTACTTGCATTAGCATGCTTTTGAACTGCTAGGTGGACAGGAACTGGGACAAGTATTGGGAGCTCATCCTGTCACATGGCAGTCAGTTCTGGAACCCAGGCTGTCAGCTTTCCAGCTGACAAGCTCAGTGTCTTTAATCCTGAGCCATCACACCCCCTTTGTTTAAAAAAATGCAAGGCTTCAATCATGCAGTCAAGGCCACCATCTTCATTTGTTGGCTCCATCACTGCACCCTTCTCTTTCTTACAGCTTTTTTCCTGACCCTTCAGTCACTGGTTAATTCAGTACTTTTCACAGATCTGACACACATTCTCACAGAAGCCTTCCGAACACGACAGGGGATTATAGGGGGATGTTATATTAACATCACTACATGATGTTAATAATGAAATGGCCTATGTTCTGGAGTTCTGCAACTTAAGTAAAAGAAAGCAGGTCATTTCCTGTTGTTTTGAACATTCTGCCACAGGAAAAAAACATAAGAACTCAAGACAAGCCTTTTATAATCTTTGCAAATCTTCTCCTTTGTTCTGGGGAGGTTGGGTGTGTCACTATTTGTGTTGTAGCAGAAAAGGTGAGTTAAACTTAGGGAAGTATTGGGATTTTCAAGGTGACTAATGGAAACTCTTTACTCTTGATGAAGGCATACTAAGGTTGAGAAAAAGTTGTGTTTAGAGACTTTATAGAGGAGTGGGATATTTGGAATGACTACTGAATCTGGGCTTCAAAACGTGCAAAAAGTTAGTCCTCTATAGGCATCTTCAGGATTGGTTTTTTCAGTTGTAACATATGGGTTTGAAAACTAGAGTATTACAGTGGCTGATCAAAAAAAGATGAATGCCTTTGAGTTGTGGAGGGCAGAAAATTTGGTCAGAATGCCTTGGATTTCAAAAACAAAAATTAAATACTAGGTGAAATAAAATCAGACCAATCGCAGGAAATAGTAATAACTAAAGTACCGTACTAATAATGAAGCTAAAGTTTGAACGTTTTGGACATATGTGAAAAGAAAAATATTTGGAAAAGCTCTTCATGTATGAAAAAATCAAAGACAATGAAATAAACAAGGCAATAGAAGACCAAATGCCTAGGTAACATTGATAGGAGCTTTGGTTATGTTCCATAAAGTCAGAGTTCACGTTAGAGAATATGTGCTGTAGAAAGGCTTTCTCCAGGAGGATGTGTCCCCACCTGCCCTTCAGGTTTTCCAATGGTGTACCCATTGCCACTCTTACGGAGTTTATCCACTTTGCTGTTGGTTGTACAGCCATGTTCCCCAACCTTTCCAGTTTTGCGGACCAGTGGAGTGGGGTGGGGGAAAGAGGGGATGGTTCTGTGTGAGCAGCGGGCGAGCATACACACAACTCCATTTGTGCAAGCGGTGGGACATGCACCCACCACTTGCATGAATGGAACTCCATGTGTGCCCTCGCCCCCCGCTCATGGAAGTGGAGCTGCGTGCATGTGCTCACCCATCAGTCGTGTGTGAAGCTGCGCGCACATCCACGCTCACCCACTGCTTCCATGGCCTGGTTCCAAATGGGCCGTGGCCCCGTAATGGTCTGCAGCCCAGGGGTTGGGGACCCCTGTTGTAGAATATCCTTATTCTTTTTCCTCTGAACTTTCCCAGCGTAGTTTGTTTTTATCCTGCTTTTAATTTTTTTTACAAGTAACTCAAGGTGGCAATCATAGCTAATATTCCTTCTTTCTCCTATTTGCCCCACAACAACAACCCTGTGAGGTGGGTTGAGCTGAATGAGAGTGACTGGCCCAAAGTCACCCAGCTGGCTTTCATGCTTAAGGCAGGACTAGAACTCTCATCTCCTGGTTTCTAGTCTGGTATCTTGACCAAACTTAAAATTAAAAACAAAACTACTACAAAAAAATCAGATTCCAGGGTGCTAGGTTTTTGCATATTGAATCCAAAGTAAGATAATTTGAGCCTGATCATTTGTGTTTCAAGTGCGAAATCTGGGTGGATTTATTCAATATCAATTTCTTTGTTTTCTTGGTTATCTGTGGTATTTTCAGGAGTCTAATGCCAAAGTTCAAAAGTATCAATATTCTTCCGATCCTCCTTCTTCAAAGTATAGCTTGTATTTTCTTTGAGCATCACAAAGAAAAACATTGTTTTCATGGCTGTTTTATACACTTAGACATCTAAATATTTTTTTCCAAAGGCTTTCATGGATAGTCTACCAAGTGTTAGTTTGCAACATTATTTCTTGGCTACTGGTTCCTTTAATTTAATCCTAAAATGCAGAAGCTATCCACCAGTTCAATATCTTTATTGTCAATTGTTGTGCCTGTAGTCATTAGTTTAGTCTTCTTTATATGTATATTAAATATAAAGTCCTATTTTTCATTGTGTTCTTGACTATTATTACTGGAGATTGCAGATTGTTTTCAGTTATCAGAATATTGTCATCAGCATAATATGAGTTATTTAAGTTTGTTCCACCAGTTTTAAAACCATGCTTAATTTTTACCAATCCAACTTTCTCCCAAAATGTATTCTGCATGTAGATTTGAATAAATAAAAGGAGAATATGCAACTTTGTCTTACTTCTTTGTCAAAACTGGATCTGGCTGTCTTGTCATGTTTTGTCCGTACTGTGGCTTTCTGACTGGTGTATAGGTTTTGTGTGACAATGTAATTTACTGGGATTCCAATATTTCTATGCACATTCCACAGCATGACCTGATACATGGAATCAAAAGCTTTTCTATTATCAAAGAAGGACATGCTGACTTTCTTTTTGGTATTCCTGGGCTTTCTTAATTATCCAACATGCATCAGCAAAAATGTCTCATGTTCCTTGGCTTTTTCTAAAGCCAGTTGAACATCTGGCATCTCTTTTTCTATCTAGTGCTCTAATCTGTGTTGGATGATCCCAAATATTATTTTGCTAGCATGTGAAATTAAGCATACTGAGTTTGTACACACCATTTGTATTTGTACTCTGTACTCTTCCAATCTGTTGGCCACTATATATTTGCTGTTGAGATGTGAAATGGCGGTGACTCTCTAAGAAAGAAAAAGTGAAGTATTGAGAAGGAGGAGAGGGGAAATCATGGCAATGGCAATAAAAATGACAAATTCTCACCTTCTGTATTTTCCTTCCTTCATTTCCTTCTTACCTTTTTACTTACAAGGAAATACATTTTTTTCATGTGTTATTCTTGTTCCTGTAATTCATACTGCTTATTGAAGATAAAGGACTGAATTCTAACCCAAGCAAGTTTATCTCAATTTTCCTCTACAGGAATTGAGGCCTGCAGGAGTTTTGAACTACAATTCCCATTATGTTTATTCAGCCTGAGCGCTTTTCATGGTGGTCGGTAACATTAGGAACTCCACACAGCTGAAGCACACTGAGTAGGGAAGACCGGTCCAGGCCATAAGGCCTGCATTTACCTTTAATTCTTAGTAGTAAAACACTTTATTGGGGAAATTACCCATGTTACGAATGGTTAGCAATGAAACAGTTTCTCTTTCTTTTGTTAAGATTCAGGGCTACGAAAATCCCCATAGTTAAAATTGTTTAAAATATTCAGATTGTTGTCTATCTCAACCAGGGAATCCTAGACCTAGAAGAAATTGCAACAACAACAACAACAGTAATAATAATAATAATGGTTCAAATGATACAGAAAAGGTAGACAGAGAAGCTAAATTGGCTTCCAATCATTTTAACTATTGGAGATATAAATAATTTGTCCATTTCATCCTTCCCAACAGAAGAAAGCTGTTTTCTCCCTTGAGCTCTCCTGAAGTAGATTTTTGTATGACAAGACTGTCTATGGAGATTCTCAGTCATCCAGGTCATGGTTGTCCCAAAGGTGCTTTTTCAAGAGACAACTGGGCTTTCTGGTTTTTCTCTGAAGATGTTTCGCTTCTCATCCAAGAAACTTTGGGGTATGAAAAGACTGTGACTCTGTTCAGACCTACTATTTATTCATTTAATTTATAGGACTTATATAGCCACTGATCTTATATGGACTTATATGGCCAATGATATGATGATTCTAGT
The DNA here is from genome assembly GCA_032468235.1 of Pseudoxyrhopus heterurus. NCBI lineage: Eukaryota > Metazoa > Chordata > Lepidosauria > Squamata > Pseudoxyrhopus > Pseudoxyrhopus heterurus. The sequence goes on along the minus strand of JANHJO010006210.1, from coordinate 66,805 downwards.
TGGCAACAATAAAAAATAGTTAAAAACAAAAGTAATTCCTTACATGTATGCAATTTATAGAAATTATCAGAAAGAAGAACCAAGATTTATTATAAGATTGATTTTGATTTAATGAAAATAAGCATGAATATTATCAGAAACAAGCAGCATAGTGTGATTCTACAAAGAATTTTGATTATCAGTCTAGCCAAATAACAAATCTGAGTACTTACAGCACTTTTCTGGGCTTGTAGTCTTTCTGTAAGGTGGATTTGTTTGGTTTTTGGCTAGCATCAGGTTCCAGAGAAACAACAAAAATGATTGTCTAATTGAGAATTTCCATAGATAACAAAAATGAAGTCTAAGTTCTTCTAGTGATTGATGGACAGAGTCTTCCTACCTCACAACTGTGAATGTACTATAAGTGGGACATCACGGAAGAGGGGCAATCTTTATTGCTCCCACTAGAGATGGGAAAGGGATATTAATTAGATCAGTTTTATTGCATTGTGTACTCACAGGTTGTTTTCATCCATATGTACTAAAAGGTAAAGTAACTACAAGTACAACTCCTGGCAGCTACATGGTACAATGTCACCTATTGATGATTTAGGATGATTGCAATTGTGTTTTTCTAATTGGCTTGAGAAAGTTGAGAAATGGGAGCCAATATGGTGACAGGCAAGAATTTCCCAGGGAGATGGGATCTTACTGGCTGCAGATTTGCAGCTGAGGTCAGCTCAGTTGGGAAGGTACTACATACAATCCATTAATTCAGCTGTCAAGGACTCAGGAGTCCAATTCCGCACACAGTATTTGAATCCTTTAATAAATACAATTGTGTTTTTTCATTAACTTTTAAGAAATTCTGCAGTTATTTCATAGAACCCAAGAGATGTTTCTGATGATCCTTCGTGTTGCCTTCAAGTAACAATTAACTTCTGAAACAGATTAATCTGAGAAAATGAAAAAAGAGAGAGAGAACACAAATTTCTCCAAGGGACTTTGATGAGTTTTAAACCTAAACTAGCATTCAAACTGAATGTATCAGTAGCTTTGAACTGAATTAATTCCATATGCTTGGTTGATAGATACGAAGGGTAGAAAACTTAAATGAACAGCACACATGTGAAGGAAGCCAATGTGCTTCAACAGTGATTAGCAGAGTACAGAAAGTGGGTGCAACAGATTCCTCTTTACAAAACTGAGAGGAACTAACAGGATTTGTTTTTAAGGATCTCCTCAATCGTTGGGATGAGGGGACGTCATTCATTGGGAGGGGGATTAAAATAATTGCTTATTTTAAAACTAAGCAGGATTCCTAAGGGCAAATATGCCCAAGATAAGCATTTCTCTCAAAAATTCATTGCTGGTGAATCAGATCTTAATCCTCTGCAAATCTCAGATTAATTGAAACACTTTGCACCTCTGCCCTACAAAATGCAAGGGTGTTTCTGGAAGATCTAGAAAACATGCAGGGTG
>JANHJO010006210.1:34843-45615 GCA_032468235.1 Pseudoxyrhopus heterurus | reverse complement strand
TTTTTGCTTTTCCTTGCCTCTCTCCTTCCAAATGTTGCTCTAAACTGGCATGAAAAAGTGATTAGCCGCGCAGTGATTGGTCCAGTTATCTGACTCGGGGACTGCCAAGGAGAAGACAATAGTTTTAATCAAATTATTTGCCATGGTGACGCTGTCAATCAAAAGTAACCGGATCTGTTGTGAGGTGGCTCCCCGGCTCAGTTGACAGATTGCTGCGAGCCACTCAGAGGCGGACTCTCAGAGCTGGGATGTTACTAAATGGGAGTGGGGGGGGGTGGGAGGAACGAATGATGTGCGGGAGGGGAAAGCAATATGCGCCCGTGATTGACACTGCAAAACACAGAAAAGGGAAAGGGTTCCTCGAGATGCACCCAGGGCTGGTTGCAGACTGACAGCGGGGGCGCTAGAACAACGGCAGTAACCCCCATTCACCAGCCAACAAGAGCCCCCTAGTTTGAGGGCTTTTCACGATTTCATAACTCCCAACTTGGGGCGGGGTGGGGGAATTGTAGGAAGCCTGGGAGCAACTCAGAATTGCTGAAGATTTTGGTGGAAGCTCCGGTGGAAACGAAGAATTTCTTACTGCCCATTAACTTATAAAATGAATCTTTATTTACATACATGGTTAGCCCCTTCACTTTTTTTTTAAAGTGAAACCACAGTATTTTTCAAATAATGTACTTTCCCTTTGTTTATAGTTTGGGCTGCCTATCTCAAGACAATTTGGAAAGTCACTAAATTGAACCTTATCATTTCAAGCTGTAACCTTTCTGCTTGCCAGCCCCAGCTTTCTAAAATCATTCTGTTTTCAAACTCAGTTGCAGCCCTGAAATGAAAAGGAACAGCGATATTAAAGCATTGTTTGCAGATAAACTGTTGGCCCCACCACCACCATTCCTTGAAAACTGCAGGTCTGTAAAAACAAAGTGGGGTTTGTATCAAATGTGTATTTCATTTATTTAAATGCACTGATTGATCTAAAGTTAAGCGGTAAAAAATGATGTTTCCAAAAAGGTAAAGTTAGGATTGCAGCTTAAGTAACCCTTAGACACAACTGCTCAGAAGTAAGTCCACTGAATTCAATGGTGCTTTCTTTTAAGTAACAATGCAGAAAATAAAGCCAAACATTAAAAACGTAGGCGCCAGTCCTTCCTAAAACGATTTACTTGTGGGCCTAGGACAGTGGGAAAACGACTTTTGAAAGACGAATAGATAGAGAATACAGTGGCTCCTTATTGCTTCGTTAGAAACTTCTCTCAGCTTTTCTTGACAAAGAACACTTTTTTCATCTCTCTCCCTCTCCCTCGCTCTTTCTCTCATTGTTCAAAAACCACACACCTGAGTTGCAGGCGAGAAAACGCGAAGCACAGTCCACCCATTCAGCGGAGGATGCCCACCTATCCATCCACTAACCCGGTATAATCGAGGGATCGTTTCATTGCGATAGAAATAAGAGATACCGGTGCGCTTTTCCTCTTCCTAGTTTTATTTTTCCACCTCTTTTTAATTTCACCTCTTCCTTCTACATAGAAAGTGAGGTGAAAATGATAGGAAGAGATCAAAAGAAAATAAGCCGACAGACATCTGCAAATGAGTGTCAAGGGCAATTTGGAGGAACAAGTGGGTGAATTCAGTTCTGGCAGGATAATTGGGGGTCGCAAGCTGCCGGTGTTCCCAGTCTCACTAAACGTTGCTACTCCCCTCCAAAGTTTTTCCATTGGTCGCTTCCTGTCCCTTGGCTACTTCAGCCTTACGTCCTGAAAAAAAATAATACACAGTCCACAGTTGATCACTGGGACCGACCTTTCCTTTCCGGCAGAGCTTACTAGCTTAATCGACAGCTGGCGGCGGTTGATCTAGAGTTTAGTTGCCGAAAATGTTCCCGGACTCCAAGCAGACCAACTGATTGATCTCCCAAATCTTACTCCCCGATCCTACCGAGCATAGCTGGTTATAATAAATGGTATGCGAAAAAGCATTCCCTCTATGTTCAGCGGAACTTTCGTTAAATACTAAGCCCCCAATTCTGGGGTTGCTCGCGCAAGGTAATAGGCGAGGAACTCACGCTAAGCCCCGAGAATTAATTCCCGGGGAAACCGAATCTTAGGACAGCTCGTTAGTCTATATTGCCTTTCCCAGCCCATTGACAGAGGGGCAAAGGAAGAAACCGAGAAGAAGCCCTGCCGCCTGAGCGACGGGACGGCAGGAACATGGTGCCGCAGCTGCTTTCATGGATCTCTGGGGATAGCCAGGCGGGAGCCCGGAGGCGCGCCGAAGCCTCCAGAATTCGGACAAATGGGCTGGGGGGTAGAGAGTAGCAAACTCAGCTATGTCCCATGGTAATCACCTAGGGACCCGAAAACCCCGAGGGAGCCGGGAAAACAGCCCAGGACGCCGGGTCCAAAGGCCGCTCCAGGGTTTGTGTGATAACTCAACGGGACTTTGATTTGAAGAGCAAAAGGCTTCGGTGACACCTCCATTCGTGCCAAGAACGACTTTTTAGCTCCGAAGTCGAGATTAGCTACAAACTTTGTTTGCTTAAGAAAAAAAGTTTAGATCTTGTTGGAAATACTTGTTAAATACTCTGAAAAATCGGGATTTGAAAAAATGGGAAACTCCTCGGTTCCCGCGGGGCACGTCTTCCACCCCGGAGCCTTTGGGTTGTTCTAAGAACTTCCCTGTTTGCTGCGCCATATCATCCGCGTTTCTTTCTCCGGCTTCTGGGGGTCGTTTTTAATGGAGCTGCTGCCTCCACTTTCCTTGCCGTAACTTGGCTTTGGGAGCCTGATGGTCGAATCGTTTTATCAAGAAAGGAGCTATGGATCCCAAGCGGTTACATCTCTAATTAAGTGCTTTCAAATCGGAGGGTGAGCGCAGCAAACAGGCACGAAGGAACTAAGAGCGTTATCCAGACGAAGCTTTTCCCGCCGACTTCATCTCGGCTGCCCCTCCAGACTGCACCACACAGAAGATGGGAAGCAGTAAGATTTATCCCCCGTTATGTGAGGACCGTTTTGGGGCAGGGGAGAGAGAAGGAGAGTCGCTCTGTCCTAGGAAAGGCTTATATATAGTCCAATTTAGGGGACTATCCTAACTATTGCCTGCAGTACCTAAATCCCACCAAGCAGACAGGATAAGGAAACTGCTCTTGCCATTGAGATCAGCGGGACTTACTCCCCGAGAAGAGCTGCCGTACAAGACCGAATCGCTGAAATTAATCAGGCTGTGGAGTCCGATTAATCCAAAGTTACTAAGTTGCTTGTCCAGGAACAATAAAAGGCAGACAAAGGAGACCCGAACAAAAGGGTTTAAGGCTCCAAACCTCAACAAAACAAAAATATAGCTTGGGTGCTAAAGGTGTTATTTATGTTAGCTAGCAGAAACTGCACTACAAACCCTTAGGCTGAATTTGGTGGGACAGCGAGTTGCCATTAGCTTGCGTTAGACATCAATGTCATCCTGGGAGCTCTAAGTTCCAATGTGGCCCCTGAAATGTATTTTTAGGTGGCCCCCGGCAAGCCCTTCGCTCGCAACCCCATTTTCCACTCGTGGTTAAAGACAACAGCAACTCGTGTCCTCTACGGGTTTGCAAGAACTGCATAGTGAATGTATGAAGGCAGCCCTCCAAACACTTGGAAGCGCAATATCCATCTTCATTCATTCCCCTTAGATTGAAACTCCACAGACCCGGAGACAGACTCCAGAGTGCCCCGGAACACACAGCAGGTCTTTTCTAAACTGGAAAGGAGCAGAGACATAGAGCGGCAGTGTCCTCTCCACCCTTTCTGCTCTTAAGGGTTTCTTCGACACAACTTGAGTTCACTTGCTCCGATCCGAAAACCAGGGCAGCTGAGAAGGGTGTGTGTGTGTGGGGGGGGGGGTCGGAATTGGGAAGGGGCGGGAGCGATAAGAGACCAGCAGCTGTTCTCCTTAGCAGGAAGAGACGTCAGCCTCTCTCTTGGGGGCTGATTGAAGATATCCTCCTGCTTCTGCATCACCATGGGGTTAAACCCCCCTCCCCTCCCAGTGCTATGGGAAAAACGGCGTGGACTCCTTGGTCTCTCGAGCCCGGCAGAGATTTATTCGCCGCTTTTTAACTCGGGAAAAATGTCTCGTCAAATCCTGTAAAGCGTACCGACCCCACTCAACCCCGTCTTTTGATAAAGGCAGAACATTCGGGGGAAAAAAAACTTGGAAAATGTCAGAAGGTTCGGGAAAAGGGCGTAGTTCCCAAATCCCTGGGGCCGATCCATTTCTTTTGAATGTACAGATGGAGCCGGCGTTGACTTCGCCTTCCGAAGAAGCAAAGCAAGACGAGACTCAGCTGGACTGGGATCGGTCAGAAGGGTGGTGTTGACGGAGTAAAGTTTATTCACATTTTTCACCTTCATGTTTTTCAATTCTGTTCGGCTACTCGAGCCAGAAATCCAATTATGGTCACCAGTCAATGTCCCGGTCCTCCTCCCGATTAGGACCTTTCCCTTTCCCTCAAACTGCTCTCCCCAGCAATCCGGGGAATGAATTTTCATCTGAAGGGGGGGGGGGGAATGAGAGGCTTCTCAGGTCGAATGGCGATCCGCAGAAGGGAACTCTCTTTCAAAGTCTGAAGCTTTTTGGGTCTCCTTCCCATTAGTCCGAATGCAAAATAGCCATTTCAGGGGAAAGCACAGACAAGCACAAATACACGCACCCCGGGGTAGCAAGTCGGCACTAAGGTCTACCTCATCTGAACAGTCAAATTTCCGGCCACCACCAGTGGTAAAGATTGCTCTTTGCTTCCTCCTTGTGGTCACCTGGAGCTTTGCAGCACCAATATTCCACTTTCTTTGCATTTGGACGCGACAAAATCTTCCTAGATATTTAAGAGGACTTGTTTCTATAAGAAGTAAACCAAAAAGAAGGGTTTTTTTGGGGGTGGGGGAATAAATCTTATTCACCCGGCTTACATTATTCTAGATACTCCTGTATATTGAGCAGGTGCGGCATAGGAACTGTTCGGTGTTTGACGAATTGCAGCCAAAAACGAAATCCTAACAATTGGCATTTGAATTTCTGGGCTTTAACCTACACAATAGCAACCAGTAAACTTTTAATAAATTCAACGGGCAGTAAATCATCCCATTTCTAAATTTGTTTCAAAGAATGTGTTTGCTTTTATTCCACCTTTCCTTTAGGGAAATCAAGGCAGTATTGGATAAACATGCAAGCTGAGTTCCCTGCCAGAGAAACCGCTTGGCTCCTAGCAGGATTCTACGTTATTTTCACTTAAAAGGCCAGAGTGGCCTCTGCTAAACCGGGCTGTGCACCGGGCTGGGTCTACCGATATCCCTGCGAGCAGTTTGGGGATTGTAAATTACTAACAGGATTCCAGGCTGGATATAACAAAAACATTATTTTTGTTCTTGATCTTGTGTTGATTTGCTTTTGGAAGAATAAAACGGATATTTTTGTCTCTCAAATGAAAGAGCGTCAGGATAACCTCTAATCATCAAAACTCTTCTTTTGAGAACAGTAATTCCATGTTATCCTTTAAAACCACTTACATTGGTAGCTTCTTTTTCAAATCCACATGGCTAATAGTTACAACTCTTAGATGTGTGGTAACATCTCCATGCTGGTAGACCTAGTCTTTCTTAGCAGCGCTAGAATAGCCATTGGAGGAAAGGGAAGAATGCTTGCTCAGTCATGTAGTTTCAATGGAGTATCTTGAGACCTTTAGAGTTCTTAAGCGCAACCTGCCTCATAGGGTGGCTGAGAAGATAAAATGAAAAATGTGCATGTGCACTGAAGGGGAGAGAGGGAGAGGGAGAGAGAGACAGGGAGGGGGAGAGAGAGAGACAGGGAGGGAGGGAGGGAGAGAATGAATAACCCAGCAAAATGTAAAATGTTTAAGATGGTCAGGGAACAATTTTCAAAAATTAGTCTAGCAGAATCCCGGAGTCTCTTGCTTTGTGTATTGAACCTGTAGGAATTAAAGACATCTTTTGTTCTGGATCCTGCTAAATTTCAACAGTTAAAACAAGTTTTATAGCAACGGTTAAACTAATGTAGTCAATAGCAAAATGAAGATTATTTTCTAGGCACAGAGGAGGAATGATTTTTGTTATCGAATTTGAACAGCTATTTTTCAATAGCCAATATAACCAGTTGTGCTATAATTCCTCTAGCACCATGTCTCTTGTAGATCAATAATATTGGCACAAAACTTCTGGAATTCCAATGGACTTTCGAAGGTTGCAAATTCGCAACAAAGCCAAAACCCTCTACCATTTTTTTAAGTATAAGAAAAATAATAAAGGAAAGGAATCCAGGCAAGGCAGCCCGTACCCCTTTTCAAATAAAGAAGGGGAGCAGTTTCAAAACTATTTTTTTTTTCATTTTTAAGCGGTATTCAAATTCAGTGGTGGAGATAGTGGGGAGAACGCTTTCCGGATGGTATGCTGCTCAGGAAACGCCTCGATCTGACAGGAATCTTCTTGGGATCCAGCTCGGAGACAGTTCCCTTGGCGGCTAAATACCCAGGGCCACCTTCGGTGAGACCTCGGCGCAATGGGGACAAGGGAGGAGGGATTGTGCGGGAAGAAGCCTACCCAGTTCGACATGCCTGGTTGGGGAACTCTTTTAAAGAGAATCTGAGAGCTGCGCGGGATGAGATTTTCAGATAATGTTGTGACTAACTCAATTATGCTAAAAAACTTGGCCTGAAAGAAAGAAGCAGTGTGCTAGGTATCATTACGACGGAGCGGGGATTTGAAACGGGGTCGGGCCCCAGAGGCAGGGAGGGTTGTGGCAGGAGAAATTGGCTCCCCCTCCCCTTCCTCTGCCTTCAGTGTGTTTGTGCAGACTCTTCTGTGTGGCTACTTAATGGGTAGACCGAATACGTGGATCTCCGTTCTCCTTCGGTGCTGTTAACTGCCAGGATGTGGCTGAACAACTTAGAACTGGGTCAAATTGGATAGGTTACAATACGAAGTAGCGTTACCCGGGAGTAGCGCTACTCAGTTTTGAACCTCTGGAAGGGTTTCCCACCTTTCAGTAATCCCACCTTTCAGTAATTCAGTAAGTAAAGTCTTCCATCTTTAGCCATAGAAGGAGGAGGGCATGTGGTGAGTAGCTTTGAGGTCGCCATCCTATACAATCGATTTGGCATGACCACAAGTCGCATGAGAGGAAAAAATTGCGGTGTGTTTTTCGAACTGGAGCCAGAACCAGCAGAAAGGTGACACAACCCCCCTCCCCACATTGATTTCAAGGGAGAGTTATGGACATGCACGCAAGGAGCTTCATTTGCATTGCTCAGTCACGCTGCGCGGCCTTGGTCACATATTGTCCTCATCTCAACTGCAGGTTCCGGCCGTCGAGACATTATTGGGTTGAGAGCAGTCTTTCCCTTCATGCCACAGCTTGAAGATGATTCAGGTGTGTCATGCTCACCATGCATTCCCGTGAAATCAGGTGACGTGACTTGTGTGTGTGGAGGAGTGTTTCGGGAGTGTCGAGAAACGCGGGCTCACCTTTCCTTCTTGCTCATCAGCCTGACTCTGGGCTCCTTGCTTCTTAAGTTCTTTCCATATCCATTGCTCCCCAATTCCATTATTGAAACCTTTCTCTCCATGATGTCATCAAGATAAAAGAGGAAAGAGCAGAGCAGAGGGCCGCAATTGCCTTTGGGGGAAAAGACGGGGGTCGTTCCCGCACCCTTTCCCCTTTAATGGAATTCTAAGCTTTATTTAGGGACGCGGTGGCTCAGTGGCTAAGACGCTGAGCTTGTCCATCAGAAAGGTCAGCAGTTTGGCGGTTCGAATCCCTAGCGCCGCGTAACGGAGTGAGCTCCCGTTACTTGTCCCGCTTCTGCCAACCTAGCAGTAAAAATGCAAGTAGAAAAATAGGGACCACCTTGTCTTCAGACAGCGCTGGCTCTTCGGCTTTGAAACGGAGTGAGCACCGCCCCCTAGAGTCGGGAACGACTAGCACGTATGTGCGAGGGGAACCTTTACCTTTACCTTAAGCTTTATTTAGAATTTAGAAAATTCACGCTTTTCCTCGGAGCTGTATCTCACAAAAAAGAAGAGGCGCTGAAGCTTTGGGTTGCTTATTTGCCAGTTTCCCTGGCAAGGAAGCCTCGAAGATTACCGTTCAACCAGTTCTCCCCACTCCACAGGAAAGGGACCAGGATGACCGGCGGCACCCACCTCCTCAAGCTGAGTTATTTCATTCCACGGAGGAAAATTTGCCTCTCCCTGCTTTCCGCCGCTCTTTCCACCTTGTGTGTTGCTTTTATTGTACCACAAACTCTGGAGATGCTCACCAGAGAAGAAGCAGCAGCAGACAACTCAGTCCAAAGAAGCCTTCATGTCACCAGGTCTTCCCTACTGATAAATTATCCCCCCCCTCCCCCGTCCTTCGGCTTGGGACATGCTGCAGAAGGTGGTAGCTTTGCGCCCAGAGAAAATACTTCAGTCGGTTTGCTCGTAATGAGAAGTTCAATTCACCTCGCAATTTAGGGCGTCCCTGGCCGTGAGCCAGAACAGATGCAGTAAAGGCTGGATAGGGATTGTGGTAAGGAGAACAGCGCATTTTATGCTGGCCTTCTTTGGCGCCATCAGGGATGAATATCTCAGTGATGCCCGAGAATACAGCTGTTTGCTTTAATGACCTTTGTTTATTAATCTTTTTATGGACAACTGACGATGGTTTCCGGGTTTCAGGCTTCCCTGAGTTTAAATGATCCGATATTTCAGAAGTGGGGAACGGTGGCCCCTTGATGACTTGCGGACTTCAACATAGCTGGCTCAGGAATGCTGGGAGTTGAAGTCCACAAGTCATCAAGGGGCCACTGTTCCCCAGCCCTGCAATATTTCATTGGTTTTGTCTGGGAGTATATCAGGGCAGTGACTTCCAAGTCCATTGAGGGTCTCTCATCCTCCCAGTAAAAACCAAAGGGACATCTGCATCTTTCCATTCGTCTGGAGAATCGCTGGAAGTGCCCTTGTTACCCTTTCCCTACTGAATTCACGTGACTAGAATCTCAGCCCTATGTTCCTCATAAGAATTAAGTTCCCTTGGGTACATTTCTCTAATGAAATGAGCACTTGTCTCGGACTAAGCTCTTGAGTTTGCTTCTGAAAAAACATCAGAGATGATTTGAGAGTCTCCTTATGATCCCAGTCCTGGACTGCACCTTCCGCTCACAGTATGTGCCTTGACTTGACACTACAGTATATCCAGTGCATCGGATGTTTTTCCGGGATGGAACTCGAAGCCGGCTTAGTCTGAAGCGGAACCCGAGAGACCAAGTTCTAATTCAGCCTATTAAGAATTGAGCCGCGGGAGGTGCAAGCGCTGCCCGGGGCTTACTACGGAGAAGTAGGTGCCGGGGTGGAAGGTAGGGTGAGAAAAACAGCCAGATCAAATCGCGGGCCCAGTCAGCGAGCAGAAAGTGCCCTTTCTCCTTTCCAGAGGAGGCGCAGGTAAGGATTCCTGTCCTCGTCTGGGCTCCTAGCCGTTCAACAACCCGGTTGTCTCCAGTTTAATGGGGCGCCCTTGATTGCCTTGCCCGTGGAGTGTCTCTCCTGAAAACCTAGCTGGGAACAGAGCAAGGAGTCCTTCTGATTTTGGCTCTTCCAGGAGAGCAAACAAATGGAAAGAAAAGCCGAGTCGAGGCCTAGGGAGAGAAAAACGAGGGCCAGACAGAGGCGTCTCATTAGATTGAGTAAAGCCCGGCCCAGCCTCTCCCACTGAGAACGAATGAACGGCACAGCGATCGAGAGAAAAGAGCGCAAGAACCTCTCGCTTATCCAGCATCTACGTCTAAACCTAAAGCGGGCAAGGGCAGCACGGCTTCAAAAGGAACTTAAAGCTTATAGTTCTGGTCCACCGGCACGTGCTCTTCCGGTTTCCCCGGGAGTGATGGACGGATAGCTCTTTTGCGGCTATCAAAAACAGCAGATGCGGATTCGCTGCTAGTATCTGTTACATTCCTGGAGGCAACGGTTGATATTCCTAGACATTAACTAGCTCACAAGAAATCCAATATGCAATTAGATCAGTTTTGGCCCTGGTCTCCTGGGTTCCCTCTTTAGATGGACCCAGATGGGACTCTCGAAATCAGGGGGACTGGAATTATGAGCAGCCAAGGGCAAGAAGCAGAATCGCTGCCTCTGGTGCCAATCATGCCCATGCTCCAGACTGCGCCTTCGGGCACCAGTTCTGCTCTCTTCCGATCCAGATGTTTCTAGCCAGCCGGAGCTCCACTCATTTCGGACCAAGCCCTAAGTGACCATTAGCCACTCGGGTTTACCCCCAGATAAACAGAGATCAACTAGATACGTTTTATCCTGTAAGCTGGGTTGAGTTTCCTGCTTATACCACTGGTCTTCCCCTGCCCAATGCTATATGGCTGGTTGGACTACATCTCCCATTTCCTATCAGATGATGGGAATAGCAGTCATCGGGATATCACTTGGTCGGGGAAGACGGACCCGGTTTTTTTTTCTCCAGAAAGAATTCTATTCCTGACACTTAATTCATGAAATATAGAGATCCATTGATCTCTTACATTGTATAACAATAAAAGGAGCTTCAGTAAGCATCACCGCTGGCTTTCCACTTCAACTACAGCAAGAGGTTGAACGCTGGAGCTAAGAGCCTTGGTGGTGCAGCGGTTAAGAGCATTACTAAGCAGTACTTAGTAAATAGTACGTAGCTGACAGCTGCCTGCAATTTAGCAGTTCGAATCTCACCAGGCTCAAGGTCGACTCAGCCTTCCATCC
>JANHJO010006209.1:45020-63062 GCA_032468235.1 Pseudoxyrhopus heterurus | reverse complement strand
TAAAATTAAAACAGCATGACAAATTTAAAAACCATACAACATTCCAGCCAATCTAGTTGGGAATCAGAACCGCTCCTTTGATACTCTTAGCATGCTGGCTAGGGAATTCTGGGATTTGAAGTGCACATACCTTAAAGATGATGAGACTGGGAAACACTATTCTAGAAGAAGACATTATAATAACATATTTAATCAGTTTTTATGAGAGAGTAGCTCTTTTTAGTTCCTTAGATATCGTCTAGCAAGTGACCCACTTTTAGGCTGCAGCAAAAAAATAAATAGGTGAGGTACTTCCACAATTGTTCTGCTGAAAAGCTGGCATCATCTCTTTTCCTTGGTTTCCATTATGACTTTTAAATATAATAAATATTTATTAAATATAATAATGTATACAATCTCTCTCTTTTAAATGGCATAGACTGAACACATGAGAAGAATATTATTCTTTATCTGCAGCACAAAAATTTTCCCATTCAGCAAGATGAAATTTGTTTTCTTTTCCCTTAAAACTATATAAGAGATATGTAATTTCGATTAGTGTCATATTGTGGAGGGTAGAAATTTCTGAATCAGTTTTGCACTGGTTGTCAATTCATGCAATTTGTATGGAAATAAGCTCAAATTACGCAAATGTCACTAAAGTAGGTATGTGTATGAAGGGATGGAGTAATACATTTAGACTACAACACATCGAATTCCCTTTACATTCTACTGATTTAAGGAGAAATTAAACCTATCTGGTCCTATGTAATGCATATTTTTCACTGTCTTTCTCAAATACCCTTTATGTCATTTTTGGGGACTATAAACGTAAAGATAGGGACTATTTTCTTATGAAAGGCACACTGAGACCCTGTTCTAATTAGACAAAAGAAAAACAGACAACACACACACAATAAATAAGGAATTATCAAAGCAGTGCTAATTCAAAGTGTGTTTACACTTCACAGAAGTCATTTCATATTCCAGAACAGGTGTAGACCACAAGTTCCTGGTGGGCACCTCTCTTGATGCCTATTAATTTTAATGTGCTGGAAGCAGGTGCAAAGTAAGATATCAGTAGGAATAAAATCAGTATTCATTTTTCTTAGGGAAGAAGGGGGAGAAGGAGGAGGGGAAGAGGAAGGGGAAAGGGAAAGGGAAGGGGAAGCGGAAGGGGAAGGAGACAACCTCAGTGGATGTCAGGAGGAAACAGCCAGAACCATTCATAAACAGTCTCAATAGCAAGATAATGCTTAAAGAATTCTGGCAGAGCCCCAGCCTGTGCTGTTTACTCTAAATTCAGCCCTCTCTTTACCCCTCAGTCCACTCAAGCTGAAGATTCCATACAGTGAGAATAGATACTGATTGTCCTTGCTTTTTTAACTTAGTCACTTTATTCTTTCTAAAATGTTTGAGATGCATTTTTAAAAATAGTCAAAAATAAAAGAGTATCAATTGCTGACTACCAAATATTATTGTTAAATGAGTGCTTCATGACATGACAGTCATAGTTACAACTATTTCATAATGAAATATCCATCATTTAAGTCCATATAAAATCCAGAATTTCCCCAAAAGCTTATTAATCATGTTTAGATGTATATGTATTAAACTGAACCTAATATGTGCAATTCTTTACTTCAGGCGTTTTTTTGGTTGTTGTTTTTTTTGCAAATATTTACATTCTCCTCATTCAATTTTATACTTATACTCTTCCTAACGAATTCTACCAGAACACAAGCTAAACTTTATTTAAAGTACATCTGAAAAAAGTTAGCAATTATTTGCTAAGCAACATTCCATATTGATAATTGAAGAAAACAGAAGTGATTAAAAAAACTGACTAATGTAATGGAACAAAAAGAATAAAAGATAATAAAGCCAGCATTGGTTGGTACTTTTCAGCTGTTACTTCTATATGTACATATGTATACGTGTATCTCTGTGAGTTTGAGTGTGTGTGTTTCTCTCTCCAATGGAATTTTGTGTTATTTTTGTAATATTTTAATATTATATTTTCCAAACAGGAGAATTGTCTGCATTCTCATTTCTTAGTTTATGTAAAATACGTTTTCTAAAGAACAACTTTATTTAAGATGGATATTTCTTTTAAAAATGTAAAGCATTCTAAATCCATCATCCTATTACTTTATTTTTGTGTATGCATGTATTTGCTTGAATATGCTTATTTTCACAAGTCTGTTCTATTTTTAAAAAGTGTGAATTTATTTTATATGCCATTTTTCCAATATAAATAAAATATTCATCTTTGTCCACATCTTTTAAATTAATGACTATATCAACAAATTTGGAAAAATGCTGTTAAAGGGAAAGTATTGCTCCAATGCAAAATATTTCAGGACATTCTAAGGCAGGGATGTCAAACTCACATCATCATGGCGGCATCACGTGATGTATCGGGACTTTTTTCCTATTAGCTAAACCAGGCATGGGCATGGCCAGCATGTGACGCATCTGGCCCATGGGCTGGGAGTTTGACAGCCCTGTTCTAAGGCAACATAAAATAAATAAATAAATAAATAAATAAATAAAGAAAGAAAGAAAGAAAGAAAGAAAGAAAGAAAGAAAGAAAGAAAGAAAGAAAGAGAAAAACAGCATTTCCTCCCATAGATCTTCAGGCTAGATTTTCATAGCTGCTAGTTACTGGTGAAAAGTAATGTATGAGAATATGAATATGTTAGGATCATGACATACAGTTGGGGTACATTAACATAAACTACACCTCACAGGACAAGCTTATCTTAGCATCTTTGCTACCATGCCAGAGTGAATGACGACCTTTCTAAACATTCCTAAAGGCTAATAGTGTTGGAGCCATTCAAAATCAGGAAGAAATATCATTTTAACAGTAGACACAATCATATTTCGAGGAAGGGATCTGATAATACTCTGTTGGCTTATAAGGAATAGGCAGCAACCACTGTAGAATGACTATTCCACAAATAATCTAATCTTGCAGAAGAGGGATTTTGTTATAGATCTCTTCTGAAGAAGATTGATGCATAAATTGTGAAATACCAGTACATTTTCATTGTCTCAGGCAACATTTCCTGGAAATCATTTTACTCATCCCTCAGTCCTCATATCAAATGTAGTGTTGTGACATTAGACAGTACTGCTATGCAGGTAATCATTTTTGTTTTTAACTGAGAAAAGATTAAGACATTCTGAAATTTAACTTCACAGATTTCCATGAGGCATCCCCAGATACATGAAAGAAAGGTTCAGAAATGCTCACTATCTAGCCAGAGTCTACTATATATTATTTATTGATAAGATTTGAATAGATTTTTTTTGTCTTTTAATGACCCCATAATCCCTTGCATTGGGGTGGAGTTGGGGCAACTGGATGGAGCTGAGTGTTTACTGGCCAGATGCCCTTCCTGTTGCCAATGCAGAGTTTGCAGTTGATACTTACTCATTGTGTCCAGAGAGAGAAATATATGCTGTTACCTAGAATCAAACTCACACCCTCCTGATTGTGAGGTGAGAATTCTACTTCTAGGCCACAGCACCACTCTACAAGATTTGTATAGATGTCCGTCTCAAAACCCAGTGAGCTGTTTATACTTCAAACCATCTCAAAACCCAATGAGTTTTACAACTTCAAACCATCTCTTCCCATGTTGCATCATCAAATTCACCCCACGAATAGCTAAACATTAGGGAAAAGCATGTATGCACGCACGTACACACACACACACACACACACACACACACAGAATACCCTTAATGTATCTTAAATAGCCAACTCCCTCATTGAAAAAGAAGTCTCCTCTGTTTATGAGATACCACAATTTTATCATTTCATTATCTGATTTATCATCTACTAACTGCCTGCTATGTGGACCAAGGAATTTTTTTAGTTCAGATTTCAGTGGATGAGTAAATAATGAAATAATGTATCATCGCTTCCCCCCCACTGCCACTATAGCTTTGTGAAAATGTAAAGATTTCTTTTCATGTGGAACTCTACTGCAGCTTGGTTTGTCTTGTCCTTTGTTATCTGCAGCTTGCAAAGCAGGATTAGCTCTAGGCAAGAGAGAAATATCAGAGGCTTCAGAATTGTCACTCTGGCCATACTAACAATAAGTAACTATCTGCAGAACTGTGAAGCTATGTTAGAGCCTTCCTTGGAGAGCCCTGGAAATTCTGACATTGGCATTCCTCTTCTGTTGTGCTTTGATGTGTTGCCAGAAAACTGAAGAAGGAGCCATTCAGAGTATTCTGTTGAATTAAGAGGAACCTACATCTCATCTACATCTCTCTAGTTTCCACAATATATACACTGCTTAGTGGAAGTGGGTGATATAAGCAGAATGTTTACACCAAGGAAGTAGGGACATCAAATATAAGACAGCTAGAGAAACTAATTTGCTTAATAAAGAAACAGTATGTGTGTTTGTGTGTGTACAAACACACACAAACATATGCAGAACTACAGTAGCTTTGATGAAAAATGTTGATATCCATACCATGAATTATCTTAAGGTTAAATGGGCTTATGATTTATGGTGCTAGTTCAAAAACTGTATAAGGATGTATGTATTAAGGAAAGATGCATGCTAAATGTGTTGCTGTGAGGAGAAATGATACATCATGGCAATTTCAAGGTTTGGTGCAAGTTTCATTTGTACAATGTAGGTAATTTGAACTGAATGCATACTATTTGATATGGACTACATTTTGTACATCTTTCATTTCTTGCAGTCACAGATGCCAGTTTGTTTTTATTTATAGGTTTATGCTTCAAATTCAAAGGAGGCATTCAAATATTATTTTAGAAGGAAACCATTTCTGTAACAATTTATTTACCATTCATTTTAAACATTCATATACATCAGCTTTTTTCCTGACCTAATTATCCCCACATGCCATTTCTTTTGCATTTTTTTAAGCTGGAGTTAAGAAGGTTGATAATCAGACTTAACAGGAAAAATAAATTATGCAACTCTAACAAATCCTGTATAGAAATCTAATTATATGGGAGAAAGGAAGGAGGGAGGGGGAGGGGGAAAGGAGGAAGAAAGAAAAAAGAATGAAAGAAAAAAGAAAGAAAGAAGTTTATCATATGAAAACTAAACATTCTGGACAGGCTTTGTGAAAATGTCAACAAAATACTTGTATATATTAGCTAGCAATCCAAGGCTGCAGAGATAATCTGACCACATAAAACTGAAGCTTAAAAGAAAGAAAAAGAAAAAGTGGGGCATCTAATATCATCTGTAAGATTATATATTAAAACTCTCAGCTATTGCAGCACTGATCACCAATCTTGATACTGAAATTCATATTCATTCTAAAGTTTAATCGTCATTCCCAACAGATATTTCTGTGCTCATGACTAGCATTCCTGGAGTATTTGTGTGTAGCATGAAATATAAAGCCTTCTGCTTTTGGCAAACACTGTTGGTAGAAATCATGAGAAAAAGGAAAAGTAACTTGTGCAACAAGAACAAAATATTTTGCTGTCTGACATAAAAGACATAATTCATTTCACATAGAGATGTGTACTAGCCTGTAGATGAAATGTATGATGAAGTAATATATCTTTACCTGAGGCATCAAGTACAATCTAGAGATACAGGTAGTTAGAATGAAGAACACAAGTGTATACCACAGTACAGGAGTCTGGAGGAAGAAGCTAGTGCAAAGTACCACAAACTTGTCTCTACTTTTTTTTAATAAATTTTATTATGACTTTTAGAACATAAATTGACAAATCCACATACAACGTAAAAAACACATTACACTATACACTATAACAAGTATAGCCATGCCATATCGGCATGCTTACTTTGTTGATGTTTTACTGATGCAGGTTTACTCCAAAACAATTAAACATTTAGACACTTTTCAAAAGTCTCTCACTATTCTAAATCTTAACCATTATATATCTATTCCATATATTATATTCTACAAATCTTTAGCCCATGGGGTTTTAACTTCCCTAACCTCTGGTTCTTTTATCTAGCCATTTATACCACAATTCCCAACTCATTAAGAGTTCCGTCTCTTCCTTCTCTTTTATTAACATTGTTAATTAGTCCATCTCTGTGCATTCTAATATATTTTGGATTACCATCTTCTCTGCCAGTAGTTTCTTGGCTTTCCAGTGTTGTGCAAATGTTATTCTCGCTGCTATTATAATGTGTGTTATTAAATAATTAATTTTCTTCCCCACTTTTTCTGGTATCATTCCTAACAAAAAGATCTCCAGTTTCATTTCCAGGGTATAGTTTGTCATTTCTTGTATCCAGTTTCTTATCATCAACCAATAGCTTTTTGCCAAGGGACACGACCATCACATGTGGTAGTAGGTTCCTTGTAAATTTTGACATTTCCAGCGGTTTGGGGATAAATTTGTAAACATCTTGGCCAATTTAGTCAGGAAATAAAAAGATTTATCTTGATTTTGTAGCAAAATGTGCTGTTTCAGATTGGCAACAAATCTATATGAATATACATTTTAACAACATGAAAATCAAACATATAAAGAACATGCATTATACATTATAAACCCTGTTTTCCCCAAAATAAGACCTATCCCGAAAATAAGCTCTCACATGTTTTTATACATGTGCCTAATAAAAACCCTACACCCAAAATAACCCCTACTTAAGCACCTGCGCAGCAGCCACCTGCCCATTCCATCTGTTTGTTTGTTGTGCCATTGACACAAGGTCAGGTGAAGGGGATTGGAACTGCCCCACATGCCCCGCACCGGCTTACCTCAGGGCCCCCACAGCTAGTCATCCATGACCCAACAACTGCTTCATTGCCACGGCACTGATGCATCGCTTGGCTTCCTGCTCTGTTGTGGCAGTGAGCATTCAGAAGAATTGGGCTGGCAGCTACATGGAGTCCTACTGGACAGGGTGCTGTGGCTGCAAGGCAAGGCAGGGACATAGGTGGTCTGGCTGCAGGGGTCCTGAGGTAAGTCAGTGCATGGTGCATTGGGCAGCTCCACCCCCTGCCTTGGGGTGGCAGCACTGGCATGCCATGCGACCTCCTGCCCCGCCACGAACAAGCAGAAGTAGTGGGTCTCCCGTACATGGAAAGAAATAAGACATCCCCTGAAAATAAGCCCTGGTGTTTATTTCAGAGCCCTGCCCAAAAAAATAAGACTGGGTCTTATTTTTGGAGAAACATGGGTTTATAATATAGTTTACGATCTTAATGGGTAAAATATAGTTGACAAGGTCCAAAGGAAAACCTGTTGCTCAAGATGTAATACTTCAGTTGAACTGTACTTTCTATGAACAAGTAGTAGGTTATCTTTGTGCCCTATAAGTAAGTGAGATGATAAGTATCTGTCTAAATCTTATAAAAAATTAATAGTTTGGCCAAAGTAGCAGCATTTCTTCTCAGTAAAATTCGGTGAAAAGAATAATAATGAGAAAAAATTAATCATTGTCATAATCAAGTCAAAGACAAGTAGTTTTAAACTGCATTGATTTTATTGGTGGAGAATTAAGTACATGCTCAAACTTCCTGTTGAAATTGATAGGCTATAAGATATGTTTAATAAAAGTAGGTTCTGTCCTGAGTGATTTATATCAAACAGGTACAATGCTAATGAATGCATGTTATTCTGAATCTTATAAAGGATTTGTTTTAGCAGAATGTACATATTTCTTTAAACACATGATATAAATATGATTGTGATGATTGAATATGAAAAAAAGAAGATTTATCCATGCGATACTTAATTCTGAAGAAGTCAGGATCTGAACCTACACTTACCATGTTCATAGTAGTGAACAAAATTTATTGCTTTTTCTTTTGCCCTGACAATCACCTCATCATCAGTGGCTACACAGGAGGCAGGTAAAACATGGTCTACACTAGGAATATCTGTCCCTAATGGATTTTCCTGATGCAGGAGAGTGAGAAATCACCCTTATTATAGCATTATAAATGGTAAGAAATTGATATTAGGAGACACTGAATGCAGGAAAAGATTCATGCATTCCTAATCAGAGGAAATCCAATAAGACTTACTCAAGGGAAATTGATGGGAACCTTCAATGGAAGAACCAAGTGTTACTAAAATGTAATTTACTAGAAAAATGCCTTGCCCGAGCATTATTGAAATAGCTGAAATTATAAATTAAAATAAAAGGCTAATTAATAGTTAATGAATTAAATGAAACCTGCCAGCTAAGTATTGTTGCATTTTGCAACATACTGTATCCTATCAGTGTCTCATGCTTTATCTAGAATTTCTACTACATTCATGCATCTTTTCAAGCTCTGCCAGATGTATGTAGAATTAAAATTAGGAGTGTTCACCAGGAGAGTGAGAAATCACGCTTATTATAGCATTACAAATGGGAAGAAATTGATATTAGGAGACACTGAATGCAGGAAAAGATGCATTCACATTCAGTGAATTTTAAACCCAATTGTGTTAATTTAGAAAGATACAGAAAATGTCCAGCTCCTCAAAAGTGAACAGGATTTAAAATTTGTTTTCAGTGGTTTGAATAGTTGGCAGAAAACAATGATGGATCTGAGCCCTATAAATATGTATTTACTGATTTAACGTATGACATCCCACACAGTGTAAGTCTTTTAGATACCCATGGTAGTAACTCTGAATCAAAACGTCTCAGATTTATAAACAGTAAAATATAAAGTAAATCACTATACCACACATGTGGTTGTTACCCATAATTTGTCAGTATTCACAGAATACTATAGTTTTGGTTTCTTCTGTAAAACATGCAGTTCACACAAACTACATAAATGCTAGAACGCAACAGCAAAACATTTAAATTATATCATGAATAAAAGGAAGTGCCAAAAAATGGCATTCAGCTATTTCGCTGCCTTGCAAGCAGCTGTTTCTCCTGCTACCACACCCCAAAACATCATTTTCCACACTTGACAGAAAAGAGGAAAATAATATGCTGTTAATGTAACATACATTTCTTATGAAAAAGGAAAGTCTGAATATCTCTAGGTAATAGGTGAAAAAGGGGTTACCAAATATGAGAGGCAATTATCTCAAAGTCCAGAGTGCCTAAAAATATTACTTTAGAAAGGAGCAAAGTTTAAAGTATTCTTATATTAATGTACCATCTACTTGATCTCTGCACACTTATATAATTGTAACTGCAAGAGGGATTTTGGAATCCTAGTGGACAATCACTTAAACATGAGCCAGCAGTGCGTGAAGCTGCCAAAAAAAAACCATCGACCAATACAATCCTAGGCTGTATTAACAGAAGTATAGAATAAAAATCAGCTGAAGTGTTACTACCTCTTTATAATGCCTTGGTTTATAATGTCTAGTTAATTGAAAAGAAAGACTAGTATGAGATGAAACCAGTGTTCCAATATCTAAAGGGCTGCCACAAAGGAGAAGGGGTCAACCTATTCTATAAAGCACCAGAAGGCAAGATAAGAACCAATGGATGGAAACTAATCAAGGTGAGAACCGACCTAGAACTAAAAATTTGCTGACAATTAGAATATTAATTAGTAGATTAACTTGCCTCCAGAAATTATGGATGCTCCAGTACTGGAGATTTTAAAGAAGAGATTAGACAACCATTTGTCTGAAAGGGTAAAAGGTTTCCTGTTTGAGCGGGGGATTCAATTAGAAGACCTCCAAGGACCCTTCCAACTCTGTTATTCTGTTATGTGTCCACGGTGTTTTGTGATTTGTAAAAAAGAAAAAAAATCTGAATAGTTGCTATAAGAAATTCACCTGACTACAAAGTCATCATTATTTTAGTTTCTATTTTTAAAAAACTACTGAGAGTTTTAGACCTAGAATGCATATGGTCAGCCAGGTGTTCTCCACAGTAAATCTGACCATGGCTGCTTGATGCTGAGTTGGACTGAAGAAACAATCAGGGTTGATCTGAGCATTTTTGACTGCTTTTCCTAGGCACATAGTAGAACAAACAAAGCAGGTATCAGGAAACCTATGAGGATTTTGTATTCCTCTTCTCTCTGCAGAATCAAAGCATCTGGCATTAAGACAGAAATTCCCTTGAGATACTGGAACTGAACTTTTGTGAGAGGTCTGTGTGTCCAGAGTAAATAATAGTTGCTTGTATCCCTACAAGCTCTGCATTTCAAAATATTGCTAAAAGAAATATTACCTTTGATAGAGTTTAAATTCACTGCAGGTAGGCCAAAAATAAACCTTGTTAACATTGCAGGATCATAGATGCCTGGAACAGCTTTTCAACTGGCTCAGAATCCTTCTGTAATGGTATCCTATATTTGCAAAAACTGATATGCTTCTTCTGAAGTTCCTTAAAAGAAAAAAATACCATGATAATAAGAAGCAGGAGAAAGATGCATAGCTTTTTAATGGAATTCTCTAGTCTCTGATTAAATTTTCAGAACCTTGGGAGAGGCAGCTGAAGTATTACACTGCAGGCCATTCCCTTTGGTAGTTTCTTATTGGATGGATGATGATGACAGGAACTTAACATGTAAATGTTAATATGCTGTGGAACCTTACTCCAGATAGCTTAAAGACATCAACCTTGAAAGGTGATTATGTATCATATATCAAATATATTTCAGATTGATAAAATGAATCAATATTTAGTCATGTAAAGGTATGATTCTTTTTAATCGGAGTTCAATTTGTTTCAAAATTGAATTGTAGTATTGTTTATTAGATATCATTAGTTTTACATCATAAAACTATAAAAATGATAAACTTTATAAATTTAGTTTTACTTGTAGCCATTTTTGTTATCTTTTTCTTTCTGCAAAGGACCATTAATTCTGATCTAGGTAGCTGGGCAAGCTTAGGCTGAAAAGGCAGTTTCACAGGTAGTTAGACAACACGATGTCAAAGGTTTTAAAAGTCAATCGAAATACCTTGAACTGTGGCAAACACTTTTAACCTGTGCTTATCATTCAATATAGGTATTATATAATCTCTTGCGAGACATACCTGTGACCTGGACCCATTATCATTATTTAAGAGGTCTTCCTTGGGTCTTTTTATACTTAACAACTGTAATTGTTACATTTCCAGTCTCCCTTTTTGGAAAGGTTTATTAAGGAAGTGATAAGAAGTTATCTGCAGAGTATCCTAGAAGTAAGTTATATGGATATGAAAGGGGAACAATCCATTTTGCAGATAACAAAATTGACAGGTTCTAGATGGGAGTACATATCCTTCCTGATTCTATTAGATGTCTCTGTATAATTAATTTTATACCATTAATTTTAGTAGGCTTCAGGTTTGCCTGTAAGACTTGAGGTGTGGAGCTACTCAATTAAAATGGTTCCATGACTTCTTTAACTGTCATTAGTCAGTGTTTGTGAAAGAATAAAAGACAGCTTTATTATCACAGCAGTGTAGGATGCACAAAACTTACTTCTTCCCTTTACTCTTTAATAATTATATGAAACCATTCAGAAGGTCATTTGTTGGTTCAGAGTGTTGTGTTATAATTATGCAGATGATACTCAATTATTTATGCCACCTTGGGCTGAACTAGAGTTGCTATCAAACCCTTAGCCTGGTATATTTAGAAGGTTCAGGTCTGGGTATGATAAAAAGGACAAAATAGAACACAAACAAGATTAGTTGCTCTTTGTTCATTGTAGTTCTTCAGGGTTGTCTGAGGTAAAATGCTTCCATTGAGAAAACAAGTCTCCAACTTGTAAATCTTTCTGGATTCATGGCAGATGAGGGATGGGCAAATGAAGGGAATGGCCAGCTGTAATGTTATTTGGGAATAACCTTAAAATATAGAGCAAAAAGACATAGCCAGGGGAAAATGAGATAAAGGAGCTGCCCACATTCTTGCTGTGGTTCAGTTGACATTTTTCTGCTATTCTCTTGACTGTTCTCTTTGTCTTGTATTCCAAAGCCATTTCCAGATGCCATTACATTAGGTGCTCAGTTGAAGTTCTGCCTGGATAAGTGGACCCCAAGAGTAACTCATGACATCATTACTCTTGATCTGATTAGCACAGTATAAATCTGGTTTATAGTCTGCCCGTGTCTGGTGCTCATAATCATAAATGTAATACAGCAGTGCTGAAGGTGTTTCATGGCCTTCCAGTAAATTTCCAGAGACAGTTCAAAGTTCTAGTTTCAATCTAATAATAGGTTCTGTGTCACTCAGAAGCCCTGCCCTCTCTGATTAGAACCAACTCATCCAGTACCTTCACTCCAGGAAAAACTGCTTGTGGTTCCTACTTTTATGTGGTAAGGGAAACTAAGGCCAAAAGGTGGATTTTTTTCTGTAATGGCACAGATCCTGTTGAACAGCCTCACACAAATATTTTCCAGAAGGCGTTTGGTAAGTAATTTGGGATAATGGATCTATATTTATTTTTCTTCCATTGCTTCATTTTGAATAGAGTTGAATTGTTTAACTATATCTTATTTAGAATTAATATTGCCTTGTTGATTTTGGAAAGTATTACTTGCTATTGTTGTACATTCTTGAAAAATGTTGGGAATCTAATTCCTTAAGGATTATAGCAGTATACTAATTTGGAGGATAAATAATAAATAAATAAAATATGTATTTAACACATTCTTGTGTTAATTTTATTAAGTAATTAATTTATTATTTATCTCTATCTGAATTTAAAATGGGAAAGGCATGACTATCATGGTATTTTAATTTGTTCTTGTATCTCATCACATTTTAGTGAATTACCAATACAATTGATACAGTATTGATAATAAGTGCTTTTTGTTTTATTGGAGGACACTTTTGAAACATTAATATATCAATAAAAGGAAATATGACAGCTATAGAAAACATGCTAAACTTCAGGGCCTTTGATTTTTGTGTATAGAAAAACATGAAAATATTTCATATCATGTTAAGTTCAAATATTTGTGAGAGATTTAAGAGAAATTACTATAAAGTGTAAGTTGCTGGCATGAATTTGGCATAAAGAAAACCCTAGAAGTAAAATGCTTATTACTGTTGGGCAATTTATTTTTAAACAATGAACTCATTGGCTGTCTACATGCTTTTCAAAATCTTAATGTTATCCATTAGTACACAGATGCTCCTGCTCTCGATGCAAAAGCTCTGGGAGGCTGCATGGATCATTAGCTTGCCAATTAGCTTGTTTTTATTAAACATCTATTTCACAAACACTTAAAAAAAACTGTTCTGCAACTGAAATTATATGGTGCACTGCCGCTGTGTCCAGGCCCTGAAAATTCCTAAAATTACATACATTAACATGAGCATATTCTTTCACACAATGAAAAAAAAGTGAGGTCATTTTGTTGTAATTAAGCTAACATTTCTGAGCAAGTTGAAGAGAGGTAGAAAGTTGATCTGTATTATGTAGTATCAAGACATTCATGTACTTATTTATTTGTAACCCACCATTATTATTTTTAGAAATAACTCAAGGCAGCGAATGAATTCAACACACATTCCTCCTCCTATTTTTCCCACAACAACTTGTAAGGTGGGTTGGGCTGAAAGAATGTGACTGGCCCAAAGTCACCCAGCTGGCTTTCATAGCTAAGGCGGGACTTGAACTCATGATCTCCCGTCCTTCTAGCCTGGTGCTTTAACCATTAGATCAAGCTGGCTCACTAGACATGATCTAGCTTTATCAATGATCTAGCCTGGTGCCTTAACCACTAGATCAAACTGGCTCACTAGACATGATCTATAGTAGAAGGAAGGCTATAAAAATGTTTCCGCTATAAGAAAGGCAGAAAATAAGATCTGTATTGTGGGAAATGGAAGCAGGTGTCTCAAAGTCCTTGTCATATCTACCAGTGAAACTTAGTGAATGTTTATATGGTTTTCCAAAAAATTATGTAAGGAAAGATGGCAAACCATTTTTGCTAGATTTACTGACTGAATAGGAAGAGTTCCATGGTAGGAGTAAGTTAGCATTATTCTGTTTAATGATCTGATCACACACTGCTCTTTCATTCCATAGGGGTCAATAGAGTCAATGATACACTTGATGTGCTGAATGTGAACAAAGTAGATGACTGCCTTTTTGTATGTTAATGAATGGTGTATATATGTGAGTGAATAGAGCACATCAGCAGTCAGTGAATGATTAGAATATGTAACTGAAAAAGATGTCTGAGAGGCCAGCTCTTGTCACTTCTTGTGTATCCCAATGTTAATCAGTGTAAAAATGAAGGAGGGAGGGAAGGAAGATGTGAGTTTGACACAGCTCTGTTTCTGTACCAGTAATTTATAATCCACTACTGTATTTTAAAACTCCCAGATTTCCGTTCTCAGATTGCTTTTTTAAAAAAAATTAAGATTAACTTCCTAGAGAAAAGCAGTTAAAACATTTGTTCTTCCATCTTGCAGAAAAGTCTTTACTTGACTTTGCAGAAAGTTGCTTTCTCTCCGTAGCAGTGAAGCAATTGAAATATTAATGCATTTTGTATTTGTCTACCTTCTGAGGATAATCAAATAAAGAGTTGCTGCTGAGCTATGAAATAATTCTCACTTCCTTTTTTACACAAGCGATACTTTCCTCCAATTTCCATTGCTGAATCACAATACTATCAACTGATATCTCGGAAGAAGGATAAAGCATATTTCATCTTACATACTGAATCTCATACAAACAACACTTCTTAGAAGCAGGGTATAAAAAAGGAGAAAAATGAACGTTTTTTGTTTTTGAACTGTATGTTTCTGCAGAACACTGACACTTGAGAATGGCCTTAAGCACATTCTTTTCACACTGAAGATTGATATAAAGCAAAACAACAAAAAGTTAAGAATAAAAAGATTTACCACGAAGCAAAATAAAATAAGATCTTAACTAAGGCTTTTATCCACATGACTTTTAGATCAAGAATCTATATTATTCCAAATTTGAAAAAAAAATAGAAGACATGAAATATCATGGCATTTTTTTAAAAAAAGAGGGGAGGCATAACTATTATAGGAATCATAAAAGAAACCATAGCATTGATAATGGAATTAAATTAAACAATAAGAAAAGCATCAGTGATGCAAAAGAAGAACTAGTGGGACCTGCAACAAATACTTCTGATGTAGAATATTGTGTTCACTTTTCCAATTTTTTTACCTATGTCCTCTTCATTCTTCTCCTTGCCTCTAGAATCAGTATCCATACAGACAGAGGGCTTTTCCATTTTGTAGTCTGAAGTGGCTTTTCTCCTATTTCCAGTTGGAAATCAGCCAGTAAATCCATCTGGATCTCGGTTTATGCTTAGACTTAAAAACATTTCTGGAAAACCTGTTTAAAGCTCCTGATTGTTGAATTCCAAGCATCCTTCCATTGTGCTGACAGGGAAGTAGGGTTTTTTGGTGCCAGTTCTCTGATCCTACAAGGTGAGCAATCTGTGGGATCAGACTACTAGACTGAAGGAGTCATGCTTCTTCCCTTTCTCTTTCATACTTCTCAAACTGCAATAGAATCCCATACGCCACCAGACTAGAAATGCTGGGATTAGACAATCTTGAACTGCGATACCTTAGGTCTGATTTAAGCACAGCCCACAAAATTATCCACTACAAAGTCCTACCTGTCAATGACTTCTTCAGCTTCAACTATAATAATATACGAGCAAACAATCAATACAAACTCAAAGTAAACAGCTCCAGTCTTGATTGCAAGAAATATGACTTCAGCAACAGAATAATTAATGCCTGGAATACTCTACCTGACTCTGTTGTTACAGCCTCAAACCCTCACAGCTTCAACCTCTTACTGTCCACTGTGGACCTCACCCCTTTCCTAAGAGGTCCATAAAGGGGGCATGCATAAGCGCACCAACGTGCCTACCATCCCTGTCCTACTGGTTCTTTTGTTTACTTATATATATTCTTTATGTTATCATTCTATATATCTATAAGGACAGTCAGAAGAGTGTCAAGATCCACACAGGCATTGCCTCAGCTGGAAAGCAGAATTTCTCTTCCCTCTCCACCCAAAATTTGTATCAATGTTCCCCAAAGATAGGAAAAAATATAAGGCTACTTATGAGCCTTATCTTCATTGACTATCCAAAGGCTCGTTTTTACAGGGTTTCCTTTTTGGATGTATTCTAGTCAGACAGCAAAGAGACTTTCATAGTTGATAATGGGCCAGAAGATTCTGCTCTGTGTTGTTGATCAATAAGCTGAAATATACATACTTCTACATTCTGTAACTCAGGATGAATACTTTTTTTACTGAATTTTTTAGTATTTCCATTAGGCAGTATCCTTATAGCTCAGTTCATGGATATTTTTAGTCTTATTTTTTAAAAAACAAACAAATCGAAAACCTAACAAAAGAGAGCTTTAATAAGAAGAATATAAGTATGGCATTCAGTGATAGCAAACTAGTGGTGGGAGAACTGATTTAAAATTTGATACCTATTACCAACTCAATCAGTAGTCCTATCCTTCTCTCAGTGCACAAAGGAAAATCAAAACTTTTCCACTCTATTTTGCTTGCATCTGTTGCTCATCTGAAATTAATATGATTGCTGGAATTATTGTGCTATAACTTTCATGTTCTTCTTAACTAATATTAATAATCAAAGTTCCAACATACTTGTTCTTGACATTAATAACGTCTATTACAGGCTGCTACCAAGAGATTTGACATTATATGCTTGCAACTACTATAAATGGATATCCTCTTTAAACTGGGTGAGGAGATGTTCACTGACTTCTATCAGATTTGACCTTGACCATGGTTTAATGGAGATATCCAATAACATCTGAAGGATCTTTAAAAGTTATTTGGATAAAACACATTTCCTTGTTTGCTAAAATTCAAAATAAAGATAAAATGGCAAAATTTCATAACATTAGCCTTACACTGGAAAAACCTCTTTTTCGTTTTATTACATTACGCTTTCCAGAATAATATAAGTAAAACACAAAGACTTTTAAGGGGAATTGAACATCCAATATCATACTTCTTTATTTTTTCCTCATAAATTCAAATTAATTGCTTTTTTACTGTTAGCTCAATTAATGATATACATAGGTCTGGATATTTATTCTTTGTACTAAACATTATTTTTAAGTGTCCATTCTTCTCATCGGTCTTATGGCTACCAAAGTTGGTTATTCCTTCCAGCCATAACCATTTCTTCGATTCATCAGTTTATTTCTTTCAGATTCCCTTAAATATTAGTCTTAACCCAGGGATTCCAGGGAGCAGCTCTTGTTTGGCTGGCAGTTAGTTATTCATCCACATCTCTATCTCCATTCCAGCTCCTGGTGGCTGCTGAGATACCATATGATCTGTCTCTTTATTAATTTGATGCCTATCCCACCTTCTCTACAGTTCCCTTCCATTCAAAGCCATATTCCTATTTTCCACTTAAACTATTAAGAGGGCAGATAGAAAACAAATTTTCAACATTTCTGCATCACAATTTTTTCCCCTCAGGGTTTCCATAAGATATGCCACTTAAGAAAGTAATTTAAACTGATGTCTTGTTTTCCTTTGAAAGCACAAATAAAATCATGTTTTGCTTTAATCAAACTTGGTTCTTTACATTCTTAAATAATAACTTCTTTTTAAACTGGGGATGGTTCTATAATTATTGAAATTAAAAAAGTGGTTTCATTCATTTCTGATCTGATGAATATTCCAATATCATGGCAACTGTAGGAAAGCCTTTCCTCTGAATTTAGTATTCAGAAAAACTTGGTTAATTAACCAAAGTACAATAGGACCAATTATTTTCATTACCTTTCAGATTTCTTTTACAACATTTATCTGAAAAGAAAATGCATAGAGATAGGGAAAAACTGGGCTCTTAACCCTTGACCTTCCATCCTTAGCTCTACAGATTTCCTTACCTCACTTCCAACATGCTCCTACATGACTCTCCACTCCTCTTTATATCTGAATTTGTACAGTTTCATCAATTTTACTTATAATAGCTATATAGTAGTACTAGCTGATGACCCGGCATTACCTGGGTATAGTCGGGGCTGACACTGTTAGTATGTATACCGATATACACTGTATGTATGTATATCGGTTTTCCTTTCCTTTCCTTTCCTTTCCTTTCCTTTCCTTTCCTTTCCTTTCCTTTCCTTTCCTTTCCTTTCC
>JANHJO010006209.1:13404-35001 GCA_032468235.1 Pseudoxyrhopus heterurus | reverse complement strand
AGAAAGAAAGAAAGAAAGAAAGAAAGAAAGAAAGAAAGAAAGAAAGAAAGAAAGAAAGAAAGAAAGAAAGAAATAGATGGATAGGATAGATAATTATATTGATCAAGTCAATAAGTTTAATTCAGTGTCAACTTTATCTTAGCAGTCAGAATTAATATCCTGCTCTCCTATCCCTGAAGCCAACTAGAGTGTAGTAGCTGTTTCTTATTTTTGTTCTCTTTTTTCTCATGCCATCGCTTGTCAAAATGCATTCACGAGTGAGGCTTGCTTGGCTTCACCTAACTGCATCTATGCTCTGTGATAAATTGCCCTCAGGGCCAAGTGTCCCTTATGCTGGGCAGGCCCCAATATCATCACAACCTATTATATACAGCTGTTTGACAGCTCCTCTCTAGGAAATCATTCCTCCTCAATTACAGAGCAATTTACTCTGGAAGGATTGCTACATTGCTCTAGGTCAGCTTCACATATTTTATTTCTCTAAAGAAAAAAAAGCAAGGTGGCACAACTGTGGTAGAATTGTTTGCTCTAAGCACAATGAATATTTGAAGCTATTTGTCTGAAAATTATGGATAAACTTTCCTTGACTTTCATTCATAATAAAAGCCGTCAGAAAAGTTCTGGTATAAATTGACAATTTCAGTGATATGAATGAACTATCAAGGAATGTTTTACAACCAAAATTTTAGGCTTGGGGCCAATAAAGTATTTGTAAAATGACAAATGTGTTACATGTCTTAATTTTTCCATATGTAAAACAAATAATAAGTACTCATAAAAAATAACCTATACATTTATTTACTACTATTTTACTCTTGTGCACTTTATTAGACTTTTCAGACTTTTTCTCTGATTTTGAAGTTATTGGTATAGAATTTTCAGAACCACCACATTATTATGCTGAAACCCCATATCACCCATATTAATTGTACACCCACTGTGGTTTTTCTATAGTTTTCAATTAGAAAAGGGATTATGTGTTGATTAAGGCTTTGTTTACTTTTTTTATGAACTTAAGAAATGAGAATGCTATGTGAATCAAATCTGAAAAGCTGGGCAGGAAAACTTTGCCACTTGTTGCCATTCTGCCCCTAGCATTTACTCCATTGAAGTCAATAGGACTTATCCTGGGAACCAGCAGACACATAATGGTTTTCACTATTTCCTGTAAATGTCAATATTGAAAAAAAATGATTGAACCTCAACCATTTTTATGTGTTTTCTTTGAAATGGCATATATTATTTATCTATGTGCTTATTAAAATTTTGAACAACAATAAATAGTTGCTGAGGTCTACACTAGTTGTGCTAAAAGATGGTAAACATGTCTGCATCTTAGATGTAATGCTTCCACTAATGCATCTCACAATGGCTCTACCTCATTTTTGTAACATCCTTGTCTTGCTGACTCTGACATTTTGCTTGTTCTTGACTATAATTATAAATCAATAGTCATTAATCTGAGCTGCAAGTGACCCTGTGTCAGTAATGGGAGGAAATTTCTCTTGGTGTAATGAAGAAAAAAAACACTACTATTAATTGTCCTTGGAGGTTTTCATCTTTACAAAAGCCTGAAACTACAACAAGGACAAAACACAGTGAAACTAAAGCAAGCCACAACATGCTAGAGATGAGCAAGTTTAGAGCTTAGCTTATTCTGCTGAGACCAGTGTATTATATTTAAGACTGAGAAGATTTTTTTTTAAAAAAACTTTTCTTCCGTTTCAATCAGCTTGGGCATATAACCACATGCTTGGCTTTAATTTTTCATATGGGTGAACAGAGATCATTATAATGTTACTCCATTCTTTTAAGGGTTATTAGATTCCCAACTAAGACAGATCAATCTAGGCTATAAAAACTATAATTAAAAACATGAGAGAACAGCTTGAAATAAATGACTTATTTTTCTATTGTACAAAATAACTTTTAACCTTGAATTTATTTATCCATATTTCATAAGATAAATCAATAAAAAATTACAATGACCATAAGAACCTTTGGCCACTTTAAAATCTAACCTTGATTAACATTTACATTTTTATTAGCTTTTCAATGTTTAGCTTTTATTGTCTTTTTATTTTTTAATTATGTAAGCTGTCCATAATCAACTGAAAATCAGACAGCCTCAAAATCTAATTAAATCAATAACTTTCTGTGTTTTTCACTACATTAGAACCCAGTTAACATGGCCTAATAGAAAAGGTTCAGGTACATATTCTGATTCTATTAAATCAGTTCTGGTAACAAATACAAGCAATTCTTGCATTAGTTTTGTAAATCTAATCTAATCTTTAGGAAATCTAATGTAAAGGCATATCAAATCTTGCTAGGACAATAATGCCTAAAAATCCCAATCTCAAGTAATATAAAACACCAACATCTGGAAAGAAAACTGGTTAAGATGAAAGTGAAAATCATATTTTTTGACAGATGGCTAAGGATGTTGCAGTGCTTATCAGTGGTTATCATTCAGTCTGATTCAGTCTGATTCAGTCAGTCTAATTTAGTGCATTCATCTTTGTCATTCACTGATTTTCAACAAACACAAGCAGTAAATTTGTTTAGATAGATACATTTCTAAATATTCGGAAATACTGATTCATTGAATATTTTCACAGATAGGAGCCTTAGACTACTGTTAACACAATCCTATCCGAGAGGAGAGACTTAGATAAATCACTGGAATAAAGGCTATCCATTTTATACCTTGCAACCCCTCATTATGTAAAAGTCTTCCTAGACATTTCAGATAACAGAGTAACTATTCAGTGGCTTTGAGTCAGTCACTCTGTCTTAGACAAATATACAAGTTGCTGTTGTGATAAAAATGGAAAGTATGCAGTGCTGTGTATGTTGCTTTTTGTTCCTGAAGAAAAAGAAAAGTGATAAACCCTACAAACAAGGCTAAATGTTCTGTGCCACTTTGGTTACTGATCCCTTCACAGAAAAAGATGTAACAAGGGTTTTCAACCTTAGCAGCTTTAAGATGTGTGGACTTCCATTTTCATAACCAGTTTGTTGGGACAATGCCACATGCAGGCTAGAAGTCAATGATTTAGAGAAACAGAACTCAGACATCAGCACCATGGATAGCTATGAGAGGGTTAAGACTCAGATTGCATGCTTGTATATTGCTTCAAACACCAACAGAGTATGAATTTGTCTAGGATATTACTTTTCTGAGACGTTCACTCTGAGAAGGCTCTGGTCTACTGCAATACAGAAGCTAAAACAAAGCCAATGATGGCATAGTAATGGTGACAGTGTCAGAAATCAGAATCCAAAGATTGTAATATGACATCCTTAGTTCCTTAGATTTTTCAGAGAAATGGATATGGAATTCAGAGATGGGTGATAAGTTCCACACTGAAATACCCATGCAAATATATTTATGGACATCAAAATAGTATTTATTGCTAAAGTCAACAACAGTTCTATATTTATGCTTTACAACAGCTGTATACTTATACTCTTAATGCAATCTAAATGGAAGTACAGCACCTCATGGTGTTATTTAAACATCATATCCAAGTATGTATTAAAGAAAGTAATTGTCAGCAATATATTCTTGAGTCCTCCAATCTTCTTTACACTTGAAAGAGCAAATGTTCATTTTGTTTGATGATCTGAGAAATATCGCGGGCTGAGTCTAAAGTGAAATAACCTTTGAGCAAAGAATAACAAGCTTTCGTAAGTGTAAGATGAGGCACTGTACTGGTTCCCAGTCCACACTCATCAGCTATTTGTTAATTTGTTTATTTATTTATTTATTTATTTGACACTCATCCCACTCACAGAGCAGCTGTGTATAGTATATAATTAACATAAAATCACAAAACTATATAAAAACATTATATTTCAATAAAAGGAGGCAGTTAAAACAAGGATATAATAATTACAGTTAAAAAAGAGGGTCTTCAAGGCATTAACCAACTCAAAGGCTGCAGGCTCCTCTGTGAGGCCCAAGCAAGTTGGCAAAGACAAGCCTTCAAATTGTTCCAAAAGGTCAAGGGAGTTGGGGGTGGAGACTGCCTCACCTCTAGCAGGAGAATATTCTCTTCCTGAACCCCACCAGTCAAAATCCTTTATGGGGTCATAACATAGCTTCTCTGCCTAACCAAGTGGGCAGGTTGAAGTAATGGCAAATATGGTTCCACAGGTAACCTGTCCCTATGCCATGTAGGGTTTTAAAAGTCATACCCAGCATCTTAAATTGGACTCAGAAGCAAACCAGCATCCAATACAGCTTGTACAGCAGAGGTATTATATGTGCCATCTTTTGGATACAAAAAAAAATTGCTTGCATGGCTGCATTCTATACCAACTAAAACTTTTAGCTTCTCTTCAAGGCTAGTCCTATATAGAATGTATTGCAATAGTGCCAACAGGAGATGAACAGGTCATGAATGAACAAGAGAAGTGCGTCCTTGGGGCACAAAGTTAAGCAAAGACCCACCTAGCCATTTTCTGCCATCTTCTCTGGTGGGATTTGCAGTCCAAAGAACCCCATTCACTTTCTCAGGTCCAACGGGATCAAATTGTTCCCAGATTATGGAATAAGTCCATTTTCTGGGCATCTCTATTAATGCAGATATTGCAAACAGGTAAAAACACTGCTAATCAGAACAGCTACAACTGGAGATTGATTTACTGTATTTGCAATGAGTTATAGGTTGAAGTCTCTTTTCTTCTGACTTGAGGCTTTTTTTCAAAGAAAAGGAAGGAGGGGGAAAAAAGAAAGAGGACAAAAAGTGCTTGCCAAAAGATTACCAATTGATTTGCTGTGATGTATTCTACTTCAGATGGGGATTGAATTGTACAAAACAATAATTAGCATGAAAATTCTTTATGTATGAAAATGAGGTGAAGTAGTTAAAAAGTGGACTTCAGATTAAATTGATATCAAGGACAAATGAATCCTTCACCTTTTAGTGATTCAAATAATAACAGAGAAATATGGAGAAGAGTATTGATTAAGTCAGAAAATGATCAACTCACACAAACAACTACTATGTAGGCCAGCTAGGCAATCTTTCAGAGCCAAGGATGACATTTAAAATTTTTGGGAGAGTCTCAGTAGGAAAGGTAAGAATACAAAGTGGGTGTAGCTTGTCTTCCTATTTTTCTCTGTATTTAGAAGCACATTTTGAGAGTATTCTTTGTGTTTCTGTTTGAAATAAAAGTCATACTTTGCCTATGTTATGCTTTATACTACATTTATTTGCTGTTTCCTGTATCAGAATAGTGGGGAAACAAGATAAGTGTTATAGACAAAAAAATTACAAAAATATTTCCCAATGTAATCTGGTCCCTGAAACTTAAATTCTTGAATAGCTAGGTGGATAGCCCTATATGATGACATAAACACATAGTATTTCCTGTTTGAAATGGCAAACACAGAACTGAGGTGATTATTCTTATTGTGGTCCATCTCTACAGATCAGGGTATGATTCTACAGAGTGGCACATTGTATGACACCTGCAAGGTAGACCAGATCAAGAAACAGACCCATGTAGGCCTAAAATTACTTTTATTAACATGGCTATAGTAACAGTATCTTGCAAGTCTGAATGTACTTCACCCTCTCCCTCTTATTTTCTTATGAACTAGGAAAGTACCTCTTTGCAATATTTTCATAAACTGTCTCCATAAAGATTTAAGCTATGTTTCTCTATTTATTGTCTTGGTAATGTATCTTCTTTATACTATCTATACTGTGGTATTGTGAATCTAACTCAACTTCCAGAAAAATAGATGTTTTGAATTAAACCTGTTTCATTTCTGAAATATAATATTTTTTATAGGGCCAGCAACTTGATTCATGCCCAGGAAAGAATGTAATAAAAGCAAAAAAATTCCAATAGAAACAGGGATAAGAAAGAAATATCAGGTACATTAGAACAATATAATTATACAAGTTAATAGATCAGAATATACAAAAATCTACTACTGGAAAGAAGACTGTTAACTTATTTGAATGAAAGTAGATTAAAGTGAAACTATATATATATTGTACCTTAAAATACTTGAAGATAGGAGTAGCATTTATTGGGGACTTCATTAAGCATTAAGACACAGACACACACACACACACACACACACAAATCCCTAATAAATGCTATTCCCACCTTCAAATATTTTACAGCCAGATATGATAAAATAAATGTGTTTTGTTTTACCAGAAATGACAAAACCTGGGAAAATGAGGTTTGATCTAAATAATAAGAGTTCCCTAGTTTTATGATTCTATCCTCAAAAGTTAACAAACTATTCAGTGTCTAGATAACTAATGATGCTGTAGCACTGTTCAATGTCCAATGATATGTGACTGAATTAGATGCACATTCTTCAATTAGATACTTTCCACACATGTTAGATTACAACTCTTATAATTTATGGTCAAGATGGGCAGAATCCTAAATGGCTTAGAAATTTCAGCCAATTCAACTGAATAATATGACGCTGAAGAAGGTTTGATTGGTTTATCATTCAGGTCATTTCTCACACAGTTCTTTGCTATTATGATTTTTGGGGCTATACAGATAGAATAGATTTTAATCTCAAAATAAAATTTATCAGTTCATACAGACTATTGAAAAACAGAACTGTTTCCTCAGTGGCATGTGGTGTTTGAGATTGTGGAAGATGAACACCTTTATGCTTGAATGATATCAGTATTTTAAAATAAGATTTTGGAACACATTTTCAGTTCGAGATTGTTGTTGTTGCTGTTGTTTTGCTAATTGGCTAATGCTATAGGAAATCTTCCTTGCATTTTCAGATAAATGTGTTTTAAACATGTACTGTCTTTTGCTTATGATAATATTATTTAATGGTTTGAAAATTGTTTGGCAGAGAACAATAATAATAAAAAGGCTTGGTAATCGGAACAAAACCATTGCTGCGAATATTCCCAGATGTTCAATTAATGGTTTTTTTCCCCTAAAAATTCTTAACAGGACCCTCCTAAATGTTTCAAGAAGAGGAAAATGTTCTTTGCCTTTAAATATATCTATCCATGTCCTTTTTGATGTACTTAAATTAATCTTCATTTACAAATTCCTCAGAATGTAGTTAACTTAGTCCTAACCCTAGTCTGGGCTCAGAAACCAAGCAAAGTAAAGAAGAAGTACTATTCAGATATGATTCCACTAGAAATTTCAGAGCCATAGACTAGACTGGAAAGATTAAACAAGTCTCAGAACAATACAGGTAAAACAACCATGTTGTTGACAATAAAACTGAATGGATATATCAGTAATAAACAGGAACTGGACTCAACAAAGGACATCTTTAATTTCTTTTCATATTATGACATTTCAAAAATGTATCTTAAGGGTATCTTGTGTGTACCTAGTTAGTAGAATGCAAACAACATTGTGTTAGGGTTAGGGTTAAGTATATATTTGGATTATATAATTGAACTTGCAGGAGAGGAACTTGCTGAGAATAAAATTAGGTTTTGTTTGAATTTGGAACATATAGACCTGGAACTTATGGGAAGAATTAGTACCATTCTTATAATTCGCAGAAAAAGCTACATGTGGCACAAATATCACTAAACAAATCTACACATTCTTTATTTCACTAAAAACATAATATAAAAGCCTTGGTTGGCCAAAGATATAAGTGTTGGAGCAGGGAACAATATGAATGGCTCTGTCTGATGATAACTGTTGTATAGAAGGCTCTAAGTTGGAATATAGGAGGGATAAGTGGTAAAGAAGTCACACATAAAATCAGAGAAATAAAAAACTTCAAATAGTTGTGTGTCTGTGAAAGAAAAAAAGGAAAAGGATATAATAATCTCAATGAAAATGATCTTATCTTACAGAGTCAAGTTGATAAAAGCTTGCAAGTAAGTGAAGTGTAAATGTCAGAAAGTAAAAACTGGTATCATCTAGGTTGCTGCGTGCATATGGAAAGTTGGAATACACAGCTTAGAGATAATTGCATGTTATGTTTCAGTGAATGATAATGAAAGAAACAGAGATGGGGAAAATATGCAGCATTTTGAATAAGTATCATTCAGGAGAAAAAATATTCTGTGAAATGGCATAAATAGGTGAGAACAAAGTGACAGTATACATAAAAAAAATACTGGAGTTTTTGGAGTCTCAAAAATGACTGAGAATTGCATATTGGATGAATATCTGCTTAGAAAAAAGAGTGTCTCGTGTATAAATCTATTCATGTATTCATATGGTAAATGGATGAATATAAATTTAAAAGCATGATTGATTTGTCTGCTTATGATGAAACATGGGAAGAAACAGTGAAGAAAATTCAGTTGATTAAAGGCTCTAAATGTGAGACATATCATTTTTGGTCATATCAAGCAGATCTTAGAAAAAAACATTGCTATAGAAGAAAATAAAAATAAAATAAAAAATAAGAATAAAATGATTGAAAGAAGAGAAACTTAAAGTACTTTATGAAAAACTATTAATAGTTATATTAAACTCCCAGTTGGATTGATGTGCAAACAATATAGAGAAAAGGGATTGGACAGTTGCTTGGAATAGATGAAAGGAATTATAGACTGCCCCAAAAGTATATGGATGTATTATACCAGGAAATGCAATAAGGCATAATTGATGGAATGTGAAAATGAAAGATTTTTAAAATATACTCTATATGAGAGTATGATTGCTGAAAAATCTGAATATGGCAGAAGTATATAAGGAATATTATATAAAGAAAGAAAAAATGCAAAGAAAGTTCACTAGAAATGATTAAAAGGCACAGATGAATGGATAGAATAAGAGCAATATATGAGATAGCCATTGACACAAGTAAATTGAATGGTAAGTGAATAGTTTACACTGAACACAGAAAGGTGATATATTATTGTTGTTTAACGTGCTTATGGATAAATGTATCGGGAAGGTTTGAGGGGAGATTAATGGCATTATAGTTGGGAACTTGAATGTACATATACTTTTGTATGCAGAGGGTGTATGCCGTGTTGTTGACTAAGAACACAAATGATTGTACATGAGTGAATGTATTAGACTGGATGCTGCAATAAGAAGTATAGATTTGAAAATTAATGTTACAAAGACCAAGGTAGTTGGGTTTGACTGGGAAAATACAAAACGTCACTGTAATCAAGATCTCAAAGGTCCAAGGCCAGACCATGGGAAGAACCACAGTACACACGATGACAATAAAGAGCACAACAGCCTTCTAGTGCATCTTATTATGCTAACCACCACCACACCCACACCCAGCCATACCCCCCAGACACCCAATACCTAGCCACACACAACCCTAGTTACCCAACATTTGGACCAGGCTCCCTGCTATCTAGTAGCCTCCCAGTCTGTAGCTACATTCCGGCTTCTGCATGTCTGACAGCAACAGGAGTCTCTGTTCATTCAAGCGGCAGCTGACAAGTAAGTGGTTGGCCAGCACAGCACAGCCATCCCAGAGTTCCTGCAGCAGCCATAGCAGCCCTTCCTTCCAACAGGAGGCTCGGGCCAAAAACCATCAGCAGCTGAGAAGTGGTGGTGAGGCGCAGCACCCGGAAGTCCCACTGCTGCAGCCATGGCCTTTCCCGACTGTCCCGTTACTCTAACAATCCCATGAGTTCCACTAGCATCATGCGGCTGCCTTGTTTGCCCCGCCAGGTATGGCAAGGCCTGGATTGGGGTTCGACAGGCAGCTCCCCTCTACCAGGGCCACACCTGGAAGACAGGAGACAAAGATATTAGCAACACAGCCTGTATCCCCCCCTTCAGCTTGTGACAGTATTGCCGATGGTATTTTCTAATCAGCTGTGGGGTGTTACATCCTGTTCCACCACCCATGATGCATCAGTGGAGGGGTAACCTTTCCACTGTACCAGGTACTGTAGTCTGCCCCTCTGGAGCCGGGAGTCCAATATCTGATCTATTTCATACCGGTCCCCTCTTACCAGACCCGGAGGGAAGGGGAAGGGTCTGATGCTGGAGTCTTCAAGCTGACAAGTAAGAGGTCAGCCAGCGCAGCCCAGCCATCCTGGAGTTCCTGCAGCAGCTATAGCAACCCTTCCTCCTGACAGGAGGCTCAGGCCAAAAACCATTAGCTGCTGACGAGCGGAAGTTCCGCTGCTGCAGCCATGGCCTTACCCGACTCTCCTGTTGCTCCAGAAATCTCTTGAGTTCCATCAGCATCATGCCGCTGCCTCGTTCAGGACCCCCCCCCAAGTATAGCGATCTGGGGCTCAACAGGTGACTCAAAAGCTAAACCTAAAGCTATTTTCCTAAGCTATCAAAGATAGTTGTTGCTTAGTAGTTCAAAGTAACATCTTAATAACATCTTTTCATCAATTCATTTTTCACCTAATGATGTAGCCTTTTACAATGTCTTATTATATAATTTTAAACTTATTTTTTCAAGATATGCTATTGGTCAAATCCATACTGCTTAAGTCACATTTCAATCATATTATTGCCTGCTTTCCTTCTTTCCTTCTTTTTTTATTTGTTTGTCAAACATATATAGATAAAGTATGAACATATATAGATAAAACATATATAGATAAACACTATAGAGTATGTATAGGTAAATGGGGACAATAGGACAGGGACAGTAGGCACGCTGGTGCACTTATGCATGCCCCCTTTACGGATCTCTTAGGAAAGGGGTGAGTTCACAGTGGACAGTAAGAGGTTGAACCTGTGAGGGTTTGAGGCTGTAACAATGGAGTCAGGTAGCGATTTTCTTTCCTTCTTTCCTTCCTGAAAATTAATTCAAAGTGAAAGAAATGGTTGAAAAAAATTAAGATAAGAGGGCAGATTTATGTAGCTCAAGAAACCGGGAAGCATAATTACTTGGATAACAGTTTTTAGATAACAATACATTCAAAAGGTATATTTCAAGACTAAATCTCTTGGGGATCCCAACATGGCTTGAACTTTCCATCCAAAGATTCACTGGTATTAAGAAAGAACAGAGAAGAAAGTTACTTTTTTGGCCTGTAAGTTATTCAACTGATTCCTTTACATTCACAGCTAACTATCAAAGGGACAGAAGAAGCACAGCACTGTTAGCTAAGTTTGTTTTAATTCTAATAGATTTTGTCACGAAAACATTGAAAGAGAAGGGTGTAACTTCCAACGTTAAAAATGACATAACAATCTAATGATTAAATAATTAACATTATTTTTACTTATGAGATTGGAATTTGCATCCAATTAATTAATTTAACTTGTGCTGTCTATTTCTTAGAGAGCAGTTCTGACCTTTGAAGTTCTTTTCCAATTTAGACGATCTTCTACAATCATACGATCATTTTTGTGCCAAGAAAACTGAGTACAGATTTTATATCACTTCAGCAATGGTTGGATGATAGTCTGAAGACATTGTAAATCTCTATTGTGGAAATGAATTTAGTCTCTTCCTTTGCCACATCTTGACAGGAATGACCAATCATCTCTATCATAACATCATCTGCAGGCAACACACAAGTTGACAGCTGGGCCAACTTTTTATATTCCTCTAGTCACTGTTTCTTTTTTCTTTTC
The DNA here is from genome assembly GCA_032468235.1 of Pseudoxyrhopus heterurus. Classification (NCBI taxonomy): domain Eukaryota; kingdom Metazoa; phylum Chordata; class Lepidosauria; order Squamata; genus Pseudoxyrhopus; species Pseudoxyrhopus heterurus. The sequence continues at coordinate 23,487 of JANHJO010006209.1, read as the reverse complement.
TTTATTTCTTTTCTTTTTTTAGAATGGGCAAAGTTTATTAAGAAAAATATATAGTGGTGGTATTAGGATTGACATCTCTATAGAAACTTGGGGGGAAAGTTTATTCATTTTTAATCCTGATATAACTGTGGCAGTAAAAATAAAAAAAAATTATAGACCCAGAATCAAAGAAGACTTTAATATCTGGAGCCACTTCAGGATTTTATATCAAACCTGGGAAAGATTAGTGAACTCTACAATAAGCAGTTCTCACAAATCAGCTGATGTGGGGATGTCCAAAAGCGTTTTTCAAAAGCAACTGTTGCCTTTTGAAAACCACCTTTGGGACAACCATGACCTGGATAATTGAGAATCTCCATAGACATTCACCAGGGACTCTTTAAAGTTAGCTGACTGGGCAAATTGAAACAAAGGAGATGGAAAGAAACCACCATAAATTCTTTCAAGTGACTTCATCAGGGATTGTTCCTCTTCTCACCACAGTGAATTTTAGAAGAAGTAGAGCTAGCAGTTTAAAAGTTCAGTGTGTTGTGAGAAGAAAAATCCATAATGAAGTCACTTGAGAGAATTGATCGTGTCTTTTTTCCATCTCCTTTGTTTCAATTTGTAATGTCACGAAGTTAGTCTATCTTCTATCTAAGCTGCTTCATTTTTTTTTTTTTGACATTTGCATGCATGCAGTTTGATAGCTAAAAATGACTTGTCTTTTCAATTCCCTGGAGGCTTTTCATAAAACCCTGTCTCAGGGAAAGACAAAGAAGTCAGTTAATATATCCTTCAAATACCCATTGATTCTCTAGAAAATGTTAATTGAATGACCTGTCAGTGAGAGAAGCTTTATCTTTATGTAAAAAAAAAGGTACAAACAAAACTGATAATAAAGAAATGCCTGGTGTAATTATGCTATATATTATGCTTTGCAATACATCTCACTATTGTATGTTTTTAAATATATTCAAGAGTGGAAATAAATATTAACTATTGTTCCAGACCAGATCATCAAAGTGTAAAAATAATAATCCTGGGCCATGGGAAACTTCACTCTAAAGCTTTCGGAACAACTCACAAAATTCCTCTAAAAACTCAAAGTCTGTAATGAATTTGTAATTAAGATGACAAAAGGAAGTAAGCAAGTATTTAAAATATTTAAATAAATATATTAATAGCATTTAATTTGATTTTAATTTGATTTTAAATTCAAATATATAAAATAAATTTTACCCCTGTCTCATCCTCTTCTACCCATGTTTTGAATTCAATTTCTGATTGTTTCAGACTGAAAAATGTTGTACAGTCATGACTGTCATAGAAATTTGTAAATCACATAACTCCATAACACGTTATAGATATGTCCATAAAATGTATCTAAGGCTAGAATAGGTTTGTTAATTCACTTTATTTTTTCAAGATAACATTTACTGTATTCTTAACTCAATTCTCAGAAATAACATTGAATGCAAATTTCAAATGAGTTTTGAATATTTTGATTAGGCAGAAAATTATACAGTTCTTGTCATAATTAATGATAATATTCAAATCTTCTCATATAAATACCAACTTGTTTTAATTTTCCTTCCTTTGTACTATTCTTTTTTGTTCATTACAAAATATAAATATATTGACATCTGATGAATATAATAATATTTTAACATTGTCTTAATAGAAGTTTATTGTGAAAGATGGTTAGGAAGAAGCATTATTTAAGAAATTGCTGAAATGGATAAGCAAAAGAGTACATTGGTTTCCCAAACTTGATGGCCTCTTGATATGTTTAGACAATTATTCACAGACATTTCATTTAGTCCTACAAAGAGACCATGGAAATTTTAGTCACAATACATTTTAAACCACCCAGCAGTGAACCAATATTAGAAGCATCCATACTTGGACAACTATTCAGTAGCCATTCTTGCAGAAGTAAGCCCAAATTTCACCTGTTAGGTTCTTTTGCAACCACAAATTCTGCAACAACATCTATGTATAAATGCAAAGAAAATCATGCAAACCAAAATTCTATGGATCTTGCAAACTCAGGACAAATCCTATTTCTAAAAAAAATCGCAGATATACTGTACAGGTAAACATGGGGGAAGTGAATGCAGTATGATACAGTCTACCCTGCCTGGAATTTCTCATTGAGGCCTACCTTTCTGCCTAATCATCCTGGGTTAGGGTACAAAATCACTGGTGTCATCAAACTCCTGCATACATCACTTTGCCAGTTTTATGTCCCCCAATTCTCCATTTTGGTGGTTTGGCATTTTCATATCCTATATGAGAGGTTTGGGAGTACTCATTACTTGAATGTGACCTTCGCTACCCCGGGAAATTGACATGCCTTTGCCCATGAAAATGTGATTCTTATAAAATGACATGCTGACTTTGAACCTTTCAGTTTCATTGCTAGGTTCTTCTGAGAATGTTCTTTATTCTCAGAAGAAAAAGCATTTGTCAAACTGTTTAGCTGGAGAAAAGGATTCATGCCTCTTAGCTGAGGTTCATTGCATTCCAACCATGCAGAAAAATGATGATGAATGTTAACAGAAGGACAGTTAGTTTTTCTAGTAGATTCATTCTAGGAAGATGAAGGTGTGACTGGGAAAAAGAGAATAAACTGGTCCTCTTTAGTACCCGATACTAATTTTATTTTATTTAGCTTAGTTTAATGACTATGGTTATTATTTTCATAATTTTATCCCTGGATATATGTATCTTTCAACAGTCTATTACAGCATGAGTAATGTAATGTTCTTTGCTTTTCCATGCATTGTAACATAATTCATCATGATGTACCTTTTCAAATGGGATTCTGTTCCATGATTGTATGCAAAAAAATGTGGAGAAAATAGCTATTGTATAGAAAGTTGCAGTTTGAATTGGCATAATCTCAGCCATGAGGTTCATTAGAAGGAGTAACTGGAGAATCCTGTATCTACCTTTAGATTAAAGAAAGAAGAAGCAGAAAACTCTGATTACAAATGTGTTCATTTTACTTAAATCTCAATTGGTATTAAAAAGCATTTTCTATGATGATTTCCTTTCGTGGAGAAAATGGGAACAAGTATAATTTGTATACCCAGCATTTATGTCTCTGGGTCCTTTTAACTCTTCTGAACAATTTCAGAAGGTTTTTTTATTCTATTCAGTTCACATAAGAGGCCTTTCCCCTGGCTTTAATTTGGATATCTCCCAATTTTATCCATATCAACCAGATTTGGATTTAATTTAATCTGCTACCCATTATGTCTATTTCAGCCATAATAAGAAATAAACAAAAGCTTACCTAGTGCCAGGCAGAATAATTCTCCTGATTGTTTCTTTTAACAGTTTTCATTCAGCTTAATTAAAAAGAATTTGTTTTAGAAAGGTGTTGAAAAGTGGAAATGTTTATGGGTTGAATATAGAATTTCTACATTAATTTTGTTATAGGCTGAAAGAAGATAATGTGAACATTAAATCTTTCATTCTCAATTAGCTGCTAAGATGTATTTTTCTTCTTTCCCACACTTTAATTAAATCCCAAGAGTAGACATCATTAGGAGATTCATTGGTCTATTCCAGTAGCAGTGCTACTTGTCACCATTAAAGTGAATTCTGTCTCTGAGCAATTATTGGAGATCTTGCCCCCCTCCAACAAAATTCTCTTCAAACAAATTTAGTGTAGAAATTCTAAAGGTCATTTTAGAATCATTCAGAGTCATGAGGTTTTTCTAGAAATTTCAAGAGCATCCTATTGGCCAGAAATACAAAAATTTTCAAAATATCCCACATCAATCAAACATTTGGGCTATGGTTCAAAGAAATATGGATCTTTCCATTAAGTAAGGATGTATGATTCTCTAGTTCCTTATCCAATCGTGGTGAAAGAGACATTTTATAATCCTCAAACAGGCATTGATTTGCCAAAATAAAGTATCCTATTCAGATAATGTTACACACACACACAATAAAAAGGATGTTGGCTGGAGAATTCTGAAAACTGAAATCCACATATCTTAATGTTGCCAAGGTTGAGAAACACTGGCTTAAAGGATGGATGGGTTACCAAGTAAAATAAAAATAAAAATGGTAGGGAAAATGATGGATTCTTTTCTCAACTCAAATAAAGGGTTTTCTTTCCACCCAAGTAAATGCGAAAGAGCACTAGCAGTTTTTCAGGAACATATATTTTATTTCTAAGACTGGACCTTCAAAATCAAAACAACTTTGTGAAATTATACAAAGTGCAAATGAGTCTTGATTATCATGAGGTGAAAGTAAGGTCATGTTGAACTACCAACATTTGTGAACAACTCAAGGGAAGGGCATTTATTTATGAATGCCTGCTCTAATCTCTGCAGGAGTCTAATCAAATTTCCCTAAAAATATCTAAGAATAAGTCTGTGATTTCCATTCGTAAGTAAACACTTTTGGTGCAACTGAGAAGGGAAGAAGCTAACTCTCCCAAAACATTTTGTTTTTTAAAAAAAATAAATCTTAAAATGTACTTGTAGTAGCAAATTTTTTAACTATATAAATTACGATCTGAAGGGGAAGAAATCCATGCACGCTATTTTTCTTTCCTCCTGTAAAAAAAAGCTGAGTCCTATCTTTCTTCCTGCATTAACTGCACTTTCAAAGATCTGTCAGCCATGAACATTCTTCTTATTGACGTCAACCTTCTTGCCACTTTCCTGGGTTCCATCATTTGAATAAAATTTGTATAGTATAAAAATTCAATGTATTTGAAGCTATTAACTGGAGTAGTACAGTCTTAGTATTCCCCAAGGCCAGACCCATACACATTTTATCACTCTTTGACAGTTGTCATTTTTAGAAAAAATGTTTCAGAATATACAAAGAAGGTTCCTTGTTCATTTTTTTAAAAGAACAACAGCCATAAATCAGTAGTTGTTGGGGGACTTCTATTTTTTGATATCAGTACACATAATGATATTGGGTGAATTAAGACAGGAAAAAGCTGTTGTCTGTAGAACAAAAAGAAGACATTATTATGGAGTTCTTCACACATTCTAGTTTTTCAGAGCAAATTTTAAGGATTCACATGTGACTTGAGGGAGATGTGAAGGAATAGAATAATTCAGAAGTCAGCTCAGGCTGAACAGATATCATCTTAGACTGCATTGAATTGTAGTCACTGTCTCTGCCCCACTTTTTTTTTGTTAGATCTATTCTATAAATGAATAAAAATATTTTCTTATGACAATAGTGAATTACAATTAAGAGAGAATGTTAGCATTGGTAAAATGGGGAAATGAAAATTGAATGTAATACAGTAGTACAATAACCAACAATTAAACAAATTTTGAAAATAAATCCACCAAAGCTAATTAAATAAATGTGGCCAAATCCTGAATTAACGAAATTCTTTGCTGTTGTTATTTCTCTGTTTTTGCAGGAACTGCCCCCTTTTCTGTATGTATTGTTCTTTTTTTTTAGCTCTAAGAATACTATACTCAAGTAATAATTATCCCTTACTCCAGCTTTCAGAATAAATGCAGGAAAAAAAGAAATTTCATAATGATCTTATGCAACTGCTTTTTTATTAATTGTCTTCATTTTTAAATGGTTATTATTTTAATGCTAGTAGTCTTTGTAATTCTTAATGGAACAACATGTATGGTATACATGAATACTTATTTGCTGATTTGTAAGAGGTAAAGTAGATAAGGTAAAAAACAAGATAAGGTAAAAATTGAGGAGAGTAGTTGCAATGCTACAATCAAACTCTCTTTTTACTGTATGTGTTGTGAACATGTAACATATCTTGACTTCTTTTTACCATATGCTGTGGATGCCTAGTTCAAAACTTTTTTTTTTAATTTTTGGCTGATTTAAAAGTCACTCTATACAAGTCAGGATCTGAATCCATATCCTTATTAGGAAATCTAATATTTCCTTGTATAATTATTACAATTCAACAATTGGTTATAACGTTTGCTTGGTCAGTCTAATTCAATAAGATCTAATGAACATTAATTTAAATTTTTCTGTATACAGGATCACTAAATTGTCCCACAACCCTTTCCTAATCGGGGATAAATTTTGCAGAAGGACTGAAATCCTTAAGCCTGATTCAGATGAAAAGAAGCATTTAAGCTCTTTGCACAGTATGTATTTAAAGAACAGATGGGAGATTGAGTAACAAGATAAATCTTACAAGCTTGACCAATCAGCATCATAAGATTACAGGTATTTTCTTCAGATGATTGTGCCATATTTCCAAGTAATAAAAATCCCTATTGTTTTCTTATAAAAGGGATATTTTTATAATCTTTTCATTATCCCTAAATCTATATACTTTTTGTCAAAGATATAAGGTCAATGAAAATACTTTTTTTAACTGTAAAAATTATAATGAACATTTTTTTTAAAAAAGCAAAAAACGAATTAGTACTTTAGATTAAAAAAAAAAGAGTGGATAATTGATGATTATCCAATGTTTTGGAAAGAGAAGTGTAATGGAAATAAATCACAAACATTTTGAACCAAACAACGGATGAGCTGTTGCCTTCTGAGAATTAAGGATGTTAATTGTATGCAATAAATAAGGACAGGGAAATAAAGTATAAAATCAGCAAGTGAGAATTGTCTTAGTTTCTCAAATAATTTTTAAATCAATATTTTTATCACAACTAATGATCAAGAAATAAGTCTTTTTCCTGTGTATTTCAGTTACAAAAATATCTGTCAAAATCATATGTTTAACTATTATTTTAGTTTTGACCATTTTTATTTGTTTATAATTTATCTAGCTGCCATTTTACATACATAATTCCTGATAATTAAAAGTATACATGCATGAACTTTTTTTATTTTGAGGTGAAAATGTTTATGCCTCTTTGAACAAATGCTGATACTACATTTAGAGATGTGCAAAATTTAGTGGGTTTCAATCTGCATATTAACTCATGAAATTCAGATCAAGTTGGTGCATGCTGGATCTCACATTTCTTAAAGTCAGGTACTACTGTAGCACATTTTTGTATAGGAAGTGTCAAGGATGCTGAATATATGCTTAGCTTTTCCAATACAATCAATAAACCTTTATTTTACAAGTTTCCAAGTAGAGTCTTCTGCTCAGCAAACTTGAAACTTAGCTTCATGCTGTTTTGTACCCTAGGTGGAAAATAATTATAGACAAAAATAAAGAATAGTGCAAAAATAGATACATGGTTGGAAAAACGATAAAGCAGCATATAGACTTAAAGCTAGAAATATTCTTGTTGGGCATCATACCGGAAAAATATAATAAAGGGAATACATAATTGATTTTACACGTACTAACTGCAGCTAGAATTGTATTTGCACAACAATGGAAACGTGAAGAGATCCCTACAGAGGAAAACGTAATTAAAAAATATTAGAATGTGCCAAAATGGATAGATTAACACTTAAAATCAAGGAAAAGGAAGGAAAAGGAAGAAACTGAATATTTTTAACATGGGATATTATCAATGGCTAGCCAATAAAAACAGCAGTTAGAAATATGGAGAAGGATTAATAAAGGAAGCTTTATTAAAATGGATAAGCAAATACTAATATCAATGTGATAAATACTATTCTAAATATTATCATCTCTCAAATTATTTATACACAGACCTATTTATTTAGAAATGGAGTTTTTTATATGTGATAAAACATTTTAAAACTAAAAAAAATAAAAATAAAGAAGAATGCTTTATATTCCATTCTGACACATTTCTATTCAATAAGCTTCATTGACTGAGGTTGACAATGCTCCAGGGTAGATATGAAGAAACAAGACTAAGTGTTGTGCATTTTAAGGCCTCTCAATACTGGCAATTTTCCATCTTTAATTCTGCTTGGAGTGCACCAATCCACTCACCTCTGGTCTACAATTTGGAGATTCTCTTGGATACAATGCTCGTGCTAAAGCTCAAGTGGCAACCATGACATTTGCAAAGCTTTCTGCAATTGTGTTCATTATTAAGAAGATTACTGAGAAACACTTGTTCATGGTGACCCCTGCCTTAGTCACTTCCTATTTGTCATCTCCTACTATAACATACTCTACAGGTTCCAAGAATATTTGAAAGCTGCAAGTGGTCCAGAATACCGCAACCCAGGACGTTTTTGTCATCTTTTCATACAATCTCATAATAATTATTCTCCGCAAGCTGCACATGCTCCCATAAGGTTTACAGATCCAATTCAAGATGTTGGTTGGTACCTATAAAGATCTAGAACCTTGCCTGGTTTTAGGACTGCCTGTCCCCCATTGTTTAGACCTACCATACCCAGTCTAGAAGTGAGAACATTCTCCAAGTCTCTTCCATGAAACAATTTCATTTTGTTGGACCTTGGAGTTTTGTCTCCTTTGCTATGCCTGCCCTGTTGAATAACAGGTTAGGAATAAGCGCAATTCTACAAAGCTATACAAAAGCCCCACTAAGTCTGTCTCTTCAGAAATCCTGACTGCTCCAATTCTGATAACCTTTCATAGGGCTCTGAAGACCTGACTTGTTTGGTGATGTGGCTTTTGTTTGAGAGGTTATTGTTTAACCAGGGTGTCACAATATCAATGGATTTATATAGTTATGATGTTCTTAATATATGTTCCCATTTCAGATTCACTGCTGGGAGATAATCACTTCTATAAAACATATGAATAATTAAATACATTTTCTGTAAACAAATATTTAACAACTAAGAGCAATCTAGGGTGAGGCTATACTTTTGTTCCATATATTTTAGTTTTACATTTTGCTGAAACTATCCACAGGAGGTAGATTTTGGACATGGAACTGCTATTATTTGTATCCTCCCCTCCCCAATTCCATGACATCACATTGCTCCACCGCATTGTGGGAATGGCAGTACTACAACTGCCCTTCATTATGAAATTCAAGCAATGAGTTATGAGCAATTGATTTTTCAATACAAGACCAGAATCAGAATTAGAAAGTCCCATCATCATACTGAGGTTCTGGAATTTGCATGAAGATGCTGGTGCTATCATTGGACCAGATAGATATTGATATTTGTAATTGTGGATAGCTGTGGATGCTGAATAGCTCTCAAGGTTGATTTGAATGTTGATGTGGATTGATTGAAATAGAAGAAAAAATGGGAGGAGGGAGAGAAAGGGGCATAAATTTGAGCAGAGGTGCACAGCAATTCAACTACTACCCATCTAATAGCTGACATGGGACAGTCGAGCAACAGCATTTCCATGTATTTCCTTCAACCAGGCAAAACAGTTATTAGTAATGGGGTTATCTTTAATAGATTCAGGCTATCATCACCAGCTATTATAGCTATTGGAAATAAAGGTGCTTGAGTTGTAGGCACTCAGCATAGCGAATTTCAGAGCTCCAAGTGCTGTATTATACTTTTTATACAATGCCACAATGAATGACTGAAATTAGTGAAGGATGCTGAGGTAGTGCATCAAACTCGCAGACTATAGCTGTCAGTGACAGCTAATTACTATTGACCACATAAGTGAGACATTATATATTGCTACACCTGAATGGCATCATTTAAGGTGTTGCATTATTTCTACAAGTATTGAATGTAAGGTTTAAAAAACTTATTACCAGCCAGAATAGTAATGTAGCCGCATAGAAAATGGGAATGGTAAGCATTCAGTCTGGCTTTCTTTTCACCCTTGAAAGCCTGCAGATATTTCAACAGTGACAATTTAAAAGCTTATTTGGACTGAGTCATTAAACTGGCTTCCATACATTTTCAAAAAACATTTGCAATATTTTCATTTATAATTAATTTTCCAATAGAGGAGACAACATAAAATTAATCAATATAGAGTTGTAGTTATCATAACCTTCACCCTTTCAAAAATAAAAAAGTGGAAAAAAGAAATAGGTATTCCTCAACTTATGACCACAGAGAATTTCCTATGCTCAGCAAGGCAATTATTATGTGAGTTGTGCCTGATTTTAATGACCATGTTTGCCACAGTTGTTAAGGGAACCACACGGTTAAATGAAACATAAGTTTGCTAAATGAATCTGGCTCCCTCCATTGACTTTCCTGGTCAGAAGCCGGCTGGGAAGATTGCAAATGGTGATTACATGACTCCAGGAAGCTGCAATCATC
>JANHJO010006207.1:22140-46392 GCA_032468235.1 Pseudoxyrhopus heterurus | reverse complement strand
AAATTGATAAGACAAATTAAAGTAGATTTGAATAGATGGGCGAATTTGCAACTGTCTTTTTCAGGGAAAATTGCGGCCATCAAAATGTGCATTTTGCCTAAGCTTTTATTTCTGTTCCAAAATGTCCCTATAAAGTTAAATGGAATTTTCTTTAAAGAGTTGGATAAGGAAATATCTAAATTTATATGGCAAGGGAAGAAAGCCAGAGTTAAAATAAAATTGCTGCAAGAGGCCAAAGAGAGAGGTGGTTTTGGGCCCCCAAACTGGGAATTATATTATATGGCGGCGAAGATAGTCTGGATTAGGGATTGGATGACATTACGAAACAATAGACTTCTGACTCTAGAAGGACATAATCTGCAATTGGGGTGGCATGCGTACATGTGGCAAGACAAATATAAAACAGGAGGAGATTTTCAAAGACACACTGTGAGAAGGACATTATTTGATACCTGGATCAAAGTTAAACAAATTTGCTATGAAAAATTACCTTGTTGGGTATCTCCAATTGAAACTCTGGTGCATCCTAATCTGTTGGGGTCGATTAAGAAAGCGACCTATAAAGAAATGTTAGATGAAAAAGGGGCACTAAGAAGTGAATCAGATTTAAAAAAACAGGGAATAGTGAAGGATTGGTGGTTGTATGTGAGAATTAAGTCCAGTTTCCAAAAAGACTTAGCAGAAAGGGGGGTAGCCAAGGAATTTCTCGAATTTGATCATATAATGTTTAGAAATGATGACAAATTGATAAAGAAAAGTTATGATTTTTTATTGGAGAGAAAATTAGAATCGGAAGTAGTAAAGGATAACATGATAGCATGGATGAGAAATTTGGACATACAATAGATATAGATACCTGGCAAACTATTTGGAACAAAAACTGTAAAATAACTTTGTCCTCTGCGTATAGAGAAAACGCACTCAAAATGTTTTATAGATGGCATCTACCCCCGGCCAGACTGGCAAAAATGTTCCCAGGGGTGACACCGAACTGTTGGAAGTGTAAATCTGAACATGGGACATTTTATCACATGTGGTGGTCCTGCCCCAATGCAACACAATACTGGAGAAGAGTTAGTAATTGGATCCATGAGATCACAGGGCATAGACTCCAGTTTAAACCAGAAGCATTCTTATTGGGTCTGATTACAGATAAACTGGAAAAAAAGACGGGGTTTCTAATAATACACATAATAACGGCTGCGAGAATTCTTTTCGCACAAAATTGGAAAAATACTAAAATACCGACAGAGGAAAATTTAATCGCCAAAATTTTAAACTGTGCGGAGATGGATAACTTGACTAGATTGATTAAAGATAATGGGGAAAAAGGCAATGGGGCTGAATGGGATTCTGTGTACTTGTGGCTAGGTAAAAGAAAGCAGAAAGAAGGCATAGGATAAGCAAGATATAAATTAGTAGTAATGATATATTAATAGGTTAAAAGGTTTTGTCGTTCAGATATACAAATCAATTATAAAATCGTATATGGTTTTATATTTGATGGTTTAGTTTCTCGTGTTAATGTTTCTTTTTTGTATTGTATGTTCTGTCATGTTATTGTTTGTCTGCTTTTGCGTTCGTGTTTTGTGTGTAATAAATTAATAAAGACTATTTAAAAAAAAAAACTATTATATTAAAATAATTAAAATAAGTTGTGGAATTTTTTTTAAAAAATCAACCAACTCTTTATACTTTATGAAAAACCAGTAGTTTGGTTCTTATACTGTCAAAATAAGAAAAATACCTTGTTGTAAATAAGTTTATGAAATAAAATACAAGGAGCTGTTTTTATGCTGGAATAAAGTTAGATCTACTATACCTGGGCTGCCACAACTCAGATGATCACTACATAGCAGCAAAATTTAGTGCTTTTTCTCTCTCATCTGTCATCTAGTGATCATCTGAAATTTGACAGCTTAGGTACAGTTCTAATGCCATTTTGTTTTGTTTTGTTTTTTTGTTTTGTTTACTGCAGATATGGACTTGTTTAAATGTCAAACAAATCTAGGGTAAGCATTTTTAAAAGGTGAGATTAGCATTTTACTATGGCAGTCTAGGCCTCTTTTTTCCAACTTTAGAAAATCACATTTTTTTCTTTTGAACCAAGGTCATTTCCTTTGATATGCAAAAACTAGCCTTTTCAGTAACTAAACAATAGGGAGCATATTCAGAAACTGCCTGAATTCACCTGTAAGTGTTAAGAAAGAAAGATATTCTGACTGCAAAAGGAAATGATGAAACCTGTAATTTTGCCACTTGTGGAAAGTTATCTAGAATCAATGTTTTCTATTGTTCAATTTTCATGTATAATCAATGTCTTTTATTCTTTGATTAGTTGCTTTTTGATGCATCACATATGCCAAATTTATGTAAGTTTCTGTACCATATACATTCCACCCCCAATAAATGTTGTTTTTGTTTTGCCTGAAATATTTCTGGTTTGTAGGGGTGTGTGTATATATGTGTGTGTTTGTAAAAGCAACTTCAGAGAGTATTTCTCTTCCAAATTCAGAGACACTCCATGCCTGAGTTTCTAGGAAAACTTGTAACTGTTCTGAATATGATTAATTGGACTACTTGCATTTTTGGTAAAAGCTCACACTATTTCATATTTACAACCAGGAATAGTGTGTAGCAATCTTCCTTTGCTTTGAACTTTTCCTGGCTATTTCTGGCTTCCTGGATAGTTCAGATTTTTCAAGGATAATTTGCTGAAGTTCTCAATGTTAATCTGATGTGAAATGATATTTGGCATCTCCTAGCAATATGAAGCAATGTTTACCTCAGCCTTTCTTTTGGCTCATATATCTACAAATTGTAAATCTATTTTTCTCAGTTCTGAGATCTACTTTCTTCAGCCATGGGATCTCCAGAATCTTTATCAAACCTTAACTAATTGCCCCCAACTAACTGAGCTATTGCTCGATTATAGTCTAAAGATCTGATTAATCAAGTGCTTATTCCTATCTGACACTTTCCCTAATGGCCTTCCTTTAATGGTTAATCTAAAGGACTTTCAAGCTACCGATCACATGTGTTGCTTTGCCCATATTAATTGTACTTTATTCATATGCTAGTCCATATATGTATATAAAAAAACAGTTTCTGCCGCTTGGCATTTTCAGACTGACAGTTTGATGGGTTCCATCTTAGCTATTACTATTAACAGAATAGTCATAACCATCTTACGCTGAATGTAAAATAGCAGCAGTTTACTTCTGACCTATTTGTTTATATTATAATACTTTTAGAGGTAACTCTCAGCATCTAAAATTATGAAACAGTTTTTATTTACTTAGGGTAACAAGGATGCTTCCAGGCCTTCAAAATGTCTCACCTAGTTCACAATAGTTTTCTAGTTTCTAGTTTTCTCATGATTCCATCTCTTTTGTTAGGCAGACCTGAGAGGATTTCACCTCAGAGTCTGGCAGCTTAAAGGATAATAAGTCTTTTGCCTGATGAAACTGTTTGGGAAGTATAAACTTGGTGAGACTGGGCTAGATTACTGCCCTCAGGTGAGAGGTAAGGGCAAGGAGGTAGGTAGAGTTTCCCTCTCTGACCCATGTGAAAGAAGAGTGGTTGGGGATAATGATAGGGGCAAGGGGGCTAAGTTAGTTACCCAAGTCATCGGTCTTGACTGCAAGGTAGAAGCCTCAAGTTCTTGAGCTGGATGTACCTTTCCCACAACCAGTGTGGATGGAGTGTGTTGGGCCTTTTTAGATGTTTTATTAAAAAACTAAATTAATGCCATTTTAAAAGAGAATTTGGTGCTTTACTATTATACAGAAGCAAGAAAGTCATGTACATAGATTAGAAAGGAATGTAAGAACAAATGTTACGCTCATGGCAATAGAGATAAGGTATGCCAATTAGTAGGAGAAATTAGGCTATTCCTTATTAGGAAAATAAAATTTGACAGTCCTAGAATTAGGCATGCACAGACTAGTTGATTACATCTGACTATAAAATGCCTTTGCACCACTCTTAAGGAGCTAGGCATACTCAGTGCCAAATCCTTTTTGCCTTGTGTTGCTACATAAAACTTTTGAACTGTGAATTACAGCATCTAGGTTTCGATCTGAGTAAGGAATGGACTAAAGGAAAGACATTATTCTAACATATGGCATGGAAAGGTGAGGTAGGGGGTAGAAATAGTATCAGGGAAGAAAGAGTGAGTTGCAGCATTGAGATAGTGATGGGCATGGGGAGATTTCCCTTTCCAAGGAAAAACAACCTCAGGGTTTAATATTTAATATTGTTGTGTCTCAGCTATGGGTTTTCAGGTCCAAAGCCTAGTCTTTGGAGCCTCAGAGGCCCTGAACTCTAATAGTGTTACTTTATGCTAAGTTACCTGTAATAAAGCTCACCCTGTACATGATTTGATTGTAGATGAGAGAACTCATCAGGTGTCACTGAAACTTGGCTGGCATCTGTCAGACATATGCTGTTCAGGATTTCAAATGTGGATTTCATGGTGGGACTCTGGGGTAAACTTATGCCTGTTGCCATTCATGAATCTCTGGTCCCTCAGATATAACGAGATGTGGAACTGTCTTTGTGAAAGTGGGCTATAAGGATCAACTGGGCTTGCTCTTCACCTACCTTTCTCCCTAAACTGTAGTGGTGCCCTGTCTGAACTCATTGACATCAAGAATGGGTAATTCTACAGATTTATGGTTCTGGGGAAATTCAATCTACTTCACTGGGCCCAAGATGGTTTGGGAGTCATGGTAACTATGGCAGCCATGGACCTGATCCAACTTATTATCCAATTCACAGTAGGGATCATACCTTCTGAGTAAGGAGGGGCTAGGAGAACACCTTTAAACTCTCTGTGTAGACTATTCTAAGCATCTGTAGGACAAAGTTGTTCAGCTTCTTTCTGAGTTGGATTCTCTCTGAGCAAGTCCTTTGAAGTGATTGAGGCACATCCTAGCTTGGTTATCTGTGAAGAGTTCAAGCTGGTTGAACCTGAGTAAGTAGACAGGGTCCTTATTGTTGAGAGATTGCCAGGTGTCTTGGATCCATGGTCTTCCTGCTCCTCTTAAGTAGGATGCTTTAGATCTCAGATCTCTCCAATTTAACATCTGCATAAAGCCTCTGGGTGAGATAATTCAGCAGCATGCAGTGCAGTATCATCAGTAAATGGATGATACTGCTATACATCTTCATCCCATGTAGAGCATGTGATGCTTGTCCATTGTCCATGTAGATTCAGGTGCTTGTCCATTCTGCAGTCCTAATTATCTATGTTTTTCCTGTGCTACACTGCTGCTGCATAGATGTATTGGTTTCCAGTTTCTTTCTGAATGCCAGTCAAGGTGCTGCTTATTGAAATCCTGAATGTGGGTTATTTGTATGACTGCCTCTTTCTGATGGTATCTGGCCATTCCACCAGGTCAGATAGAGTGAGCATGTCAGATTTCATTTCTCAAATGTCACCTGCTAGGAGGAATGTTTCTTCTGAAGCAGGCCCAGCCCTTTAGAACAGACATTTCCCAAGATCTGGAAGCCCCCTAAATGAAGACCTGGCCTTTTCTTCAAGCACTGGATTAGGATGGGAGTGAGGATTCAAGCACTGGATTAGGATGGGAGTGAGGATTTAATATGGTAATGTGATGGTGCTACAGTAAGAACTGGGATATATTATTTAGTACAGTGTGGAGATGCTGTTTTATTTCTATGTTTTATTTGCTATTATGAGTTGTCTCAGATTATTGTAAGGTGGGTAACTGTATAAGTTTAATAAATAAAAAAATAAATGAAATTGTCTGAACATCTGGCCATTTCATGTAGTGCAGCTCTCACATAACATAAGTAGGAAATTTTGCCCAGAAGCCACTGCCAAGAAAAGATTTGAATGTAAGTTAAGTGCAAATGTATTCATTGCAATCAGAAGGCTTCCCTAAAGGCTCAGAAATCTTTATTAAGAATATTCAGTCTGCCTTAAGGTTTTTGTTTCTAACAAAGCAATACCTACCATTCATGACTGAGCTCATGTAGAGTTTGTGTGTACATTCCCAAAGGCACTATTATGAAAAAGAGAAGACATTCCAAGAGATTCAGTTAGGAAAAAAATGTTAATCAATCAAATCAAAATCTGCCAGTCTGGATAATCTGAAGGGCCCAGCAAAACTCAGAAAACTTTTACTTTAAGCAATGAGCTAGGAGAAAGAACCTTCCCCCCTCTGACAAAAGAGAAAGGATGCAGCCCCTATTTTATTCAAGACTTTTGGCTTCCCAATCTGGCTCCCTACGAGGCCTCTCAGGAGACACAGCATGCGAACAAAATAAAGCCCCACGAGTCCAGGCATCCTTTCTGTTTGTTCCCCATTCCTCTCTCACCTCTTCTCCCTGCCACGGAACTGTGCGTGGGGAGGTGAAGGCCATCAAGGGCATGCTGGCAAGACACTCTTGGGGAAAGGATGAAGCGGCCCCTCTGCCAGAGCCCAGAATTTTAAGCCAGAAAAGCGAGGGGGGGCAATTTCAAAGGCCCTGGAGAAAAAGAGCAAAGCTCTTCTGCTTGCCATCCAAAGTGGGTGCTGAGGCCAACCCCGAGGGAAGCAATCGGCTCCTCCATGCAAAACCTCGCAGTGGAAGGAAGGAAGAGAGAGAGATCGAGAGATCAAACATCTCTGTGTGTGTTTGTATCCAAGGATTGCAATGCTGAAGACTTGGCAGGAAAATGCTGTTTAGTGAAGACATGCAGGCTCAACTCAGCAGAGCTGTTGCCCCGTTTGGAG
The DNA here is from genome assembly GCA_032468235.1 of Pseudoxyrhopus heterurus. Classification (NCBI taxonomy): domain Eukaryota; kingdom Metazoa; phylum Chordata; class Lepidosauria; order Squamata; genus Pseudoxyrhopus; species Pseudoxyrhopus heterurus. Next base: position 39,646 of record JANHJO010006207.1, on the reverse strand, counting down.
CCTGAATAGACTCCGCAAAACAAAATCAGCTGTTTAGCAAAGACATGCAGGCCCAGCTCAGCTGTTTTGTGGAGGGCATTCAGGCTCCAAAAGGGGCGGCAGCTCTGCTGTTTAGAGAAGACATGTAGGCTTAGATTTTCCTGCCAATTGCCAAAAACGCTCCATCCCAAGTCTTCAGTGTTGCAATCTTGGGATACCCCCAGATTTCCAGCACTGCTTTAGGGCTTTCACAGTGCTGGAGTGGGGAGGCCATTGAAAGAGCCCTGTGCTGCCTGCACCTGATTCTGCTTCACCTTTGCCAGGTGGCGGGTGGCAGAAGGGTGCTGTCTTTGGTCGGGCAGTCCGGAGAGTCATCCCGAATCCTCTTGCCACTTGGTTTCGGACAGATAGCTGTGTGGCTCGCTCAAGTCACAAACAACCAGGGGATTTGGGTAGCCTTTATATGGCCAGTATGCCTGCAAGATCCCTGGTTTCTGAGCTGGTGAGGCTCAGTGTTTGGGCTCCGGCATGCTCATCTCCTTCTGGGCGGTGGCTGCACGTATGTGGCGCCTGTGGCTCACTGAGTCTGGCTTGCTGATCTTGGCCAGTGGCAGCTTTGACCCTTTCTTGGCCGCCAATGTTGCAGGCAAGAACCGGCCGTGCCAATCCCGCTTTATCGCTGTGCAGACAGAGCCCACACCCACTGTTGCTTCATGTGGGAGAGGAGGTACTGCAAGGGAGCCCATTTGTCATGTTGGCTGGGCAGAGGTCACCCACACAGAGGCCGGGCCTCAGGGCGCCATCCTGAGCAGGTGCTGAACTGGAAGTGGGGTGGTTCAGTTCTCTTACCCAGTTGCCTCCACCATTTCTCATCAAATGTCTATGTAAGTTTGTGTGTGTGAGAGAGAGAGACAGAGAGAGAGAAAGCGAAATGGTGGAGCGAAAACCCTTTCAAATAGTTTTGCCTGCAATTCTTACTTCCCTCTGTCATTTCTCTTTCTCTCTCTCTCTCTCTTGATCAGCTGATCCGTGGGCCATGGTTAAGGGGCCAAGGTGACCGGGGCATGGCAGGGCTGCCTCCTGAGCTGGCCATGCCCACCTACTTCACTAGGGCTTATTTTTGGAGTAGGGCTTATATTAGACCCACCCCTCTCAAATAAAACCAGGGGAGGGCTTACTTTTGGGGTAGGTTGTATTTTGGGGAAAACACAGTGTGTGTGTGTGTGTGTGTGTGTGTGTGTGTATATCAAAATGCATCAAAGATACAACAGACCATGAGAGCAAAATATTCAAAACAAGACCAAAACAAGACAAGCAAAAGGACAAAAGGGAACATCACAATCCCACTATTCTAAGGTCTGGGAGAACAATCAGATCTTCAATACTGTAGTTTCCTGAATGTAATAAGGGTTAAAGTTACACAAATGTCATTCCAGAGCAGGAACTACAGCAGATAGGGGCATACTCATTGGACTGAACCAGATTGGCAGAGATAACTGGAGATAATGTAACAGTATGAAGGAATGACCTTGGAAGACAGGAGGGAAAACCATGAATGGGACAACTAGATTGTAAAAGAGGTCTCAACCCAAAGAACAAGGGAGAATGTGGGAAGCTTTTCATAAGATACTCTCTCTAGTTTTTCAGAAAATAAAAGTGTCTTCTTTAATGTTTTATGCTGCAATCCGCCCAGAGTCATTGGATATGAGTGGCAAATAGTTTTTTCAAACAAAGGAAAGGAAAGGAAAGGAGAGGAGAGGAGAGGAGAGGAGAGGAGAGGAAAAATGTTTTAAATCTTGAAAGATTCTGTTAATACAATCTTGCAATAAAAATAGCCCTAGTATTCTTGGACTCTTCTCTGGACTATCTTTCAGGGCTAACAGGTAGGTGGATCCATCAAATAGTCAGCCCCCAAACTCCCATGGGAAAATAGAGCTAAATGTAAATTGGGATTGCTTTAAGATATTTATAATATGAATTGATATGAATTGTCTCTTTTTAGAAAAGAAATAGATTTATTTTGTCCTCTTTGTATGTGAAGAAATGTATCTGGAAGATTTGCATGAAGTTAAGCCTGTAGGATTCTTGTTTTTTCCTTACCTTTTCTCCTATTTACTTTCCCGTTACTTCCCTCATCTTAGTCTACATCAGGGTTGTCAAACTCAAGGCCTGGGGGCCGGATCCGGCCTGCAGGGTGCTTAGATCCAGTCAGCAGGGCTGCCCTGGAAACAGTGAAGGACTGGCCCCCAGTATCTCTGCCAGCAAATCTGGAGCTCAGGGAGGTTGCGCAAGGCCTGCCTGGGCTCTGTTTTGATTGCAACAACCTCCTGAGCCCTCTGCCAGTGAAAATGGAGGCTCGGGGAGCCCACATGCTCCATTTTTGATGGCAGAGGGCTGCAAGATGCCATCACGGTCAAAAATGGAGCCTTGACGAGTGACGTCAAGCTGGCCATGCCCCCAGCCACCATCACCCAGCCCCCCAAGATTAAATACAACCCTGATGCAGCCCTCAATGAAAACGCAACCTACTGTATGTTCCTCTGAAATCCATGGTCTCATTCTGATATGGAATTTAGACTTCTGCTCACCCTGGCCACTCCATTTCTATATATTTCACTGAAAGGAGATTTCTAATTCCACCCTCCTGAATAAAGGTGCCAAGAAGACATTTCCCTATAAAGGGCAGATTCCTTCGAATGCAAGTTGTCGTCTTGTGGGACCTAGGAAATGTGCCTTCTCTGTTGCAGATACTGCCCTCTGGATTCTACCAAGAATTTGGACAGCACCATTTCACCTGAGGTCCCCAAAAGCCTTTAAATTTTGTCTTTGGTGCCAGGCCTAGGCTTAATGTATTGCTGGAAATTTCTTTGTTTTGATGTTCATTTTTAGTCTAGGCTCTCTTATTTCATTTTGTTTGTGGTTTATGTTGTAATTAGTATATTTTGTAAGCTGCCCAGAGTCCACTAAATTGGAAGGCTATATCTAAATAATAAGCATATGACAATACACCAACATGAACTAGTTTAGCCGAATGAAAGAACCAACAAAGTAATGGAGTAAAGTATAACAGTTAGGATTGTGAGGAAGGAGGTTAAGGAACTTGACTTGAGAAGACTAAAGGGGCCAGCCCATCACATTATTATATATAAGCACAAATAATCCCATTATATGAATGTTGTCATCATATTAATTTGTGCTTCTTTAAAGCCTTAACCAAATACAAACACAAATAATATATTTTCACTTTGAAATGCTGTAAAATGTTCTTAGCACTGTTCTTTTCTTTTTGTAACGAAATATAAATGTAAAAATTAAGAGGAAGAAAAAAAGCTGATGAGATGGGAAAGACCAAAGAAAAAGCAATAGTACCTGGAGATGAGAAAGAGGAACATAAGGTATTAAAAGTGAAATATGAATTCCCTGATGAGAGAAAGTCTATGCATCAGCCCCCTTGATTTGTTAAGGGTCAAGCTGGGAACTGGACTTCAATAAACACTTTTCATGTATTCCTTGGAGCATGTGAGAGCTGAAGGAGGAGACAGATGAGAAGAGGTCTTGATAAAACAAAGCCACCCTTTCCTCTTGAAAAACATGGCAAATTGTGTGAACAATTGTTCTGCCGAACTGTTGTTGCATTTCAGAAATGCTGAAAGCAATGTAAAATAAGGTGCTACTGGCATATATGCTTTGATAATGAAATGATAGAATAGGTGCCCATGTAAGTATTCCCAGCTGATTCCCAGAAATCTTAAAGGAAGGCTGATTGAGATTTCCTGAGGTTTTGTCAGTAACTGTGACTTGCATCTACAGAAGCATCAGATGCCTAGTAGGGTATCTTGCCTCTGAAGATGCCAGCCACATCAGGATATCTGTTGTCTAGACCAGGGCTCTCAAACTCATGGCCCATGGGCCAGATGTGTCACATGCTGGCCATGCCCACACCTGGTTTAGCGAAGGGGAAAAAAGTTGTGATACGTCACGTGACACTGTAAGTTTGACATCCCTGATCTAGACCATCATCATTAAATCCTGAAGCCCAGTGCTGCTCAGAGAATGCCAATCATGAAAGCCTACACCAGTAAATAATGCACTGCTGAACTTAGTATGCATTTAAAAACAACAGTAGAGACAACATCATCATCATCATCATTGTCATCGTCATCATCATCATCATCATCACCCATTTCAAGCCAATAGCCCTCTGCATGTCAGACAAGTTATAATCAGCATTTCTCTACAATTTCAATGGTAGCATAGCATAGAGAGATACTGGATGAGAGTCATTATCATAGGTGAAGTGGTTCCTGACTTGTCAGAGTAGCCAATGTGAAGAGCTTTGCCTTCAAGGAAGAACAACAAGCAAAGGCAAATATTGAGCCAGCACAACCTGGAAAATACAATTTTCAATTTGGAGCAACAAAATCTTTCCAGTAGGCTGTGAGGGAGTAGAGCAACGTCCATTTTTGCCCTTCAGCAATGGTTGGTAGCTGATACTCTTGAGTAGCCAATGTGAAGAGCAGTCTGGTAATGTAGATATGGCCACCAACTAAAAGTAGCTTTCTGTACTTTCAGGCTGGAATTTTTCCAGCCCCACTGAGAATAACTGCCACTTCAGTAGTGGTGGAGGTCCCTTCTGCACATGAAGATGTCTGGAGAGAGTGCTTGAAGTGGCCACCCTGAGCCTTTGAGGAAGAACTTCACTCCAAACAGTGAAGATTGTGATCGCCTAACACATTAAGAGCTCCTCCAAATAGTTTGTAAAGACCTGTTAACTGGTATAAATAAACCTCTGTTAAAACCATTTAAGTTATTGGTCGTCTTATGCTAGTGAATGCCACACTTTAATTGTGTGCAGCATGAAGAACTGTTTCCTTTTGCCTGTTAATGCTCTTCCACTATTCAGTTTAATTCTAAGTTCTGTTATTATGTGTTTAGCAGAAAATTGCTTTCTTTTCATTTTTGCTATAGTTTGCATAATGTTAGAAAATCCTCTAGCTCCCTCCCCCTTGCTTGACTTTTTCCTACTAAAAACATCAACTATTGAAATTGTTCTTTAAATGGCAGCTTCAGTTTCTTTTATTTGCCCTTTCCTTCACCCTTTTCAGCTCTCCTACGGTCTTTTAAAATCCAATAATCAAAGATGCGCACAGAATTCCAAGTGCTGCAGCTTGTCTAGAATACTGTACGGCAATATTTCTTTATGATTCCTAATGTAGTTTTTTTTTTCCTCTAGTGATCACGCAGTAGTTCACAGTAGTTCACTGTGAACTCTGTTCACAGCATTATCCTTGCTGATTCCAAAATCTCTTCCCATTCAATGACCAGAAACTCACACCCATCAGCTGGGATCTTAAGCTTTAACAGGCTTTACTCAGCTTGGCAAGACTACTGAAGAACTCTCTATTTGCTTATTCTCCATCAGCTTCTATCTGATTTATAAAATTGGTATTCAAAGTCTCCTGCATCTCCTTATATCTTCTCTAGCTCATCAGAGTAACAATATTCTTTTAAACTAGCTGTGGTTTTGAATGGTGTGTCTGAGCATTGCACTTTGGACAATAGACACAGCTGGGATAAAATTACATTTCACTAAATTAAAGTTAAAATTAAATTAACCCTATAACAATTTATTTACATAATACTTCCCTATGTATTAAATCATTTATTATTCATTCTGTTACCTTAAAAGTTAAGATGCTGGCTTGGGAATTTTGGGAGTTGAAGTCCAAAAATCTTAAAGTTGCCAATTTCGGAGATCCCTGGTTTAGGGACAACTTTGAGAGTGTTTGCTCAAGCTACACTCAAGGCACTGGCTGGAATTCTTATATTAAATAACTCATTCCATGGCCACCTATTAGTAGCATCTACAGTCTAGAAGCTCCACTTCAAATTCTGTGTGTAAGTGTATTTTTCTCTCCACAAACTTTATGCCCATCGTGACCTATGCTTGATATCTTGCCCTAATTCCTTATTTGGAGAAGCAAAAATTCAATCCTCTTTTTTTTTTCAGAATGAGATTCATTCTCAGGTTAATCTTGAGTTGATATCCTTTAGTATCAATTAAAAACTTACCTGCAACCTTTATCTAATCTGAGTCAAAAACACACTTTTTTACAATAGCGGAAGACCAACACAAAGAGTGATCCAGCCTTTTGTACAAGTGCTCTACTCTTTGCAAAAAAAATAATACTATCAAAACAGGAAAACATCAAATAGCAATTATTTTGTGGTAATGTCTTAGATAGGCTATGTAAAAAGTGAGTGAATGTTACAAGTTGTGAACATTCAACATAGTGTTTACTTTAATTTAAATTTCAGTTCCAGAAGTGCCACAGAATCTAAGGCTTTCAAGATTATAAAAATATCTATGGTACGATTGGTTAAACAAAAGAAAGAAAGGTCAGAAAGAGATAGAAATTGTATATTATTAATTAAGGATATTGTATGAATGTTATAATGTTATATTGAAACTCGTTCATATGTCTTGCACAATATTTATGTAACAAAAACAATTTTTTTTAATAAAGATTCATTAAAAAAAAAGATTATAAAAATATCGAATTAACATGACAACCTCCACCTCCTTTTGTACATGTGTGTGCTATCACAATGCATGTCCCAAAAGGTGGGTCATGCATCATGATGCCGTGATGCTACTTTTGTCACTCTTGCCTTCCTTCACTCTTCTTGCAATTCTTCTGGTCGCTGAACTGAAAATATTCAATAAAATAAAGTTGCATTAGTAGCACAAATCCAGGAGAGGGACTGGCAGAACCTGGGGCAGAGTTAAAAGAGAGATTAGCCTGGAATCCCTACATAGGCACAAATGAATTTAAGTCCAATCCCTCCACCCCTCAAATTCTATGGATCCTTATCTAATCCCAGTCAGGTGTTCACTGTTAGTTGAGAAGATTCTTGTGTATGGACATGATTACCAATAAATTAGTTTAACTGGACTTTATGTGTGGACCTGATCTTTTGTACCTGAGAACAAAACATATATGTTCTTCTTGTCACTATAATAAGAATTCAGTCTCCTCCCCTTTTCCTGGGAAATACTACTGACATAACAATGTAAAGTATTTGGATTTGAAGACAGTGTGATTTTACTCTCTGTATTCCCCCTTTCTAAGCAATTTAGAATCTAAATCTATTTTCACCACTAAACACTCCTGCCATAGTACACCTTTCCAATAACCTGCTCATTCAGCAAACTTCTGTCACAAAATTAATCTCAGCTAGATTCTTCATATCATTTTGTCTCATAATTAATCTTCACTGCACTTCAATTTTTTCAAGGAGAACGTTCTTCTCCTTTGCTTGGCATGATCAGTCAAGACATACAAATGGACCTTTTGATTCTTGGTTCCCTCATTTTCAATGTGAGGGATAGTTTTCCTGCTATACTAGTAGGATATCTGACATTTGAGAATGTCTAGCATAGAAATCTCCAACAGGAATCTTGGAATGGTGAAATGTTCAGTGATTAATGATTTCTGGATATATCAAAAATGAGAACATGGTGTTTTTAAAGAGTTGTTTGAAATTATCTCATATGTTTAAACAACATGCAATCTGATTTAGTTCAGGAATAAATCTCACTGACATCTACATTTTTTTACTCTCAAGAAAGAAAGTACAAAGATTCATTTATATTTACTGATAATATTAAGTGAGACTTTCCACCCAGTTCATGTGCTTAGACTGCAGACTGACTCAGAGTAGTCAATTTTTTGTGTGTGTGAAGAACTGCATGAGGCACTGAAGAACATTTCAGAGCCCACATGTATGGGACAAACTCATCTCCACCTGCTGTGGGAATTGATGGTAGGCAGTGGGGGAAAGGAAAGAAGGGCAAATGACAAAAGTAGATCATGATGAAAATGTGTCTCTGTTCACCCCTACCTGTAATTTGATTTGCACAAATCTGTATCCTTACTCCCACATCCCACAAACAATATTTTTTTTTTACTGCCTTTGGGTTGGAACTGCTTGCAATCATTCTCTCCAGTGAAAACTATTGACAACTAATAATGATATTAGTTGTCAATAGTAGACAATATTCTTATACAGAGGGATTGCTAAGTCTGGCAAGGTTAAAATCCTTATCTTCATATGATTCTGTCAGACAGAAAAGTTCTACTGCCAGAAACAGTAAGTAAATTGCAACCTTGATTGTGGTTACTGAGAAAGAAATTACCTGAAAGATCTTGCAAAAGGTCACTGTTTCTCTATATCTGCTCTCTATGGCTCAGTGGTAGCTGACCAGATGGAATGTAAGAAAAGCACAGATGCTTGACAGAAAATTGTATTTTGCCTTTGTGTACTACATGGTTTCTAGAGAATTCACGCACATAGATCTCTAAACTGTAGATAATACAATTTCATTTTCTTTGAAGAGAAAAAAAGTAAAGACACATTTGGACATCACCTACTGTACGATATTTCTGCCTAAAGATTGCTTCTGTTAACTTGCCTTTAAAAATGTTTCAATATTTATATTTGAGTATAAACTGGCTTTGAATTCCCAACCCCAAGCATTTTAAACAACTAATGTAGCTGCTTGAGAGCATTGCATTGTTTGCAAAGAACAAAGTCTTGCCTAAAGAGGGGAACTTGTATAACCAATGACTTTTTTTTTTTTAAAGTAATATACAACCAGCTTGCAAATTAAAACTAAAGGTAAAAGTTTCCCTGCTGATTTTACTCTGCTAGTTGTTGTTGACTATGGGAGGGGGGGTTGCTTATCTTTGTTTCAAGGCCATTGACCCAGCACTGTCTAAAGATGTTTTCTGCTATCATGTGATCAGCATGTCATTGTGGAACACTGTTACCTTCCCATCAAAGTGATGCCTATTAATCTACTTGCATTTACATGCTTTCGAACTACTAGATTGTCAGGAACTGAGGCGAGGATGGGAGCTCACCCCATTGTGTGGTCTCGAACCTGGGCTGTCAACTTTCTAGTTGACAATCCCAGTGTCTTAACTGCTGAGCCACTGTGTCACCCACTCTACTTGCAAGGTTAGGCTGAAATGGTCCTTGAGCAAAGCTTGTGAGCAGTAGAGTCTGCAGAGCCCTCAAAAGATGACAGTCATTAACATAACTGAAGCCACACTCCTTTCATACATCTGTCAATGTTGCATGCATCTATAAAGGGCACAGCACTGGTTACTCTGCCACAATTACCACCTTCACATTTTTTAAACTCCCCTCTGGCAGGCATTGTAGCTTTTAACCATGCAAAAGTGGCCAATTCAAGCTGAAAGCTACCATCCAGCTATTTTCAACAGCAAAAATCTGTGCAAAGGAAGTGATCCATTGGGAAGACAGTCTGAATCATTAACAATAAGTGGCTACAACATAAACGTCTTGCTCAAAAGCCTTCACTCTATGCAAGCCCAAGAGATTCTGCATTTCATCTTCCTTCTGGCTGACTTCAAAAATACTGCATTTGTATATGAATTTGTTAGGGCCTGTGAGTATATAAAGCAAAGCGCACACATTGAAGAGTAATATCAAGTGAATTTTTGAAACAGAATTATGTGCATGCACCAAACAATATTATGTCAGCGTCATGACTTTCAGCATAACGGTATGAAAGATCTAGATGAAAATTAGTAATTGAATAGACACAGCAGTGAGAATGAACGAATGTTTGGGAAAAAAAACCTAGTCTGGTTTAATCTGTAAAGTTTATGTAATAAAGTGTTCCTGGTGCTTAGTTCTAATTATTGGAAATACAGAATGGCAGTCAAGGACAACCATTCTTTGGATTTTTTTTATTATTCTTACTTTTATTACTGACAAGGGTTAACATTGTGACTTTGTCAGTCATGAATCAAGATACAATAACCTGGCTGGATTAGGAATAACATAATTAATATCGAAGCCACACTGCCGCTGGGGTGAGGTAGAAGTGGGTTTAAAATGGAGGCTGTCCTGCTGTTCAAAATATGAGCATGCTCAGTAGAGCTTTGTTCCTGGGTTTAAAATGGAGGCTGTCCTGCTGTTCAAAATGTGAGCATGCTCAGTAGAGTTATTTTTGTTTTTTTTGGTGCGTGTATGCACTTTGCCACTTTTTTGGGGGGTGTTCTGGGGTATTTAGGGGTTCATGACCCCGACAGCAACCGTCTACCTACGGAAAGCTACCTATGTACCAAAATTGGGGAGGATCGCGGGAGAACTGTGATTTTGTATAGAGTACATACAAACTAACTCCCCTCCCCGGACTTCTCTTTTATATATATAGACTAGCAACCAGTGTAGTTCCTCCAGCAATGGTGTAGCACAGCAGTATTAACAGGAGCCTGTAAACATATAGTTACTAACTTTGGACTAGATGAAGTTTGCATATGATATTCTCAAAGGCAGACCCATGCAATAAACAAAGCAGGAAATGCTAAGGGCAAGGTATTGTAGTAATATCCTCCCAGTGTTCATGAAAAACAGATAAAGTGAAGCAAAGCATGTGCATCTGAGTGTTCTAGTTTATCTTTCTCATAAACTAATGCTTTAACTAAGTTAGCCAAGTTTAGGGCTAATTATGTTGAACAACACTTGGGTACTACAAACTATTTAATACAATTAAATTCTGATAGTAAAGCATGTGTTACCTAAAGAATATTAGTAGATGGACGATCTAGACATTCAAGTTCCACTGCACATCTTCACATTTTTATTTGTTTCATTACCCAGATTGTTGGGGGCAATATGCTGACTCTGTAAACTGCTTGGAGAGGGCTGGAAAGCACTGTGAAGCTGTATATAAGTCTAAGTGCTATTGCCATTGCTGTTACAGTATTGTTATTATTGGCCTTTATTATAGGGCCAGAGACAGAAGCTAAAAATTAGACAGCTAAAAATTACATAAAAATAAAATATAGGCACAATGTATTGCATTCTCATCGATCAAAATGTAGCTCCTTTAATACATATTGCAACATACAAGGAACAGGATTAATCTGGTTTTGTGACATGACGGTTCTTCATATGCCAGGAGTAGACAGTAGATAGTTTTTGGCCTGGTGAGTCGCATATTTTACAGTTCCATTTACTTTGGGGGAAAAAATCTACCAATCATGTCTAGGGGAAATGACTTATCCGGTTCAATAATTGAAAGATGAATTCCTAGCAGGCAAGCATTTTTTAAATTGGCAGGAACATTTGTTTCAAATCACCATAATTTCCACATCGATAGTCATCAGATTTTCTACTATGAAGTTATTTAACTTTTTAAAATCAAAATTGCCATACAGCTGGATGATGGTAATGATGACAACAACGATAGTGATAATGCTTTTTAAGGATCATTTGTGGTGAGATAAGAATCAGGAGTTCCATTAGGATGGAAGAGCTTTTTATAACTCAGAAAAAAAATCTGTTAATGAACATTTTTAACTTGTGATAAATTTTACTGGTTTAATAATTACATGAATGATTTCAGATTCATTAATATATATTAACTAAGTATCTAAAAATGGGTTCATCTTTTTGAGGTTACCAAATCCTGATGTATAATGCGCCTGGTTCCTTCTTCATTTAGGCTTCAAATTCATAAAATGTATTAATTATTAAAATGTTTTCTTTGATTTTAATGAATAATGACAGAGATGCACTTCTAATATTTTATGTTGTCATTGTGGTTTTAAACTTGGACTTTTTCAGGAAAATCTTAAGCATTATTATTGTTTATCTCAATTTAAGCAAATTAAAGGATAATATAAATCCTGGACTTGATATCTGTAATATTCAAGAAACTATCATTATTTGTATTTGTATTTCTTCATTTTTAGGCAGTTTTACTAATATAGAAATGCTTTAAAAATAAAAGTTAAAATGACAGAAATATGTGGGAAAATATACCAAGTTCAATTATAAAATATATAAGTTCAATTGAACCTGGTTTAAAGTCACTAGTTACAGATTGAAATATCTGTTCTGAAACTCACCCCCATTGTTTAGCAATAACGTTAGGTGCTTTACATAAGCATGTCTTCTTCTAGAGTTCCTGACTAATAATATATAAAACTCCCTTACATGGCTGAAGCTTTCACAAATAATTTGTTCCACCATGGTTTATTAAAAACATAGCTCATTGAATTCACAAATTACATTAAGCCGTATATCTGGTTTATCAAGTGCAATGGCTGGGATCTCACAAAATCCCAGTCATTGCACTAAGGCCTGTTATGACTGGAATCAGACATGAGAGTAAATCTCTAACATTTCCAAGAGGAACATTTATTTACCCTACATGAGGCTGAATTTGGAATCTTCATGTGCTCAAACTGAGCTACGTCCCCACCCAATTTGGCTGAAAGATAAGGTAAAATAATTCATGCCGAATTCATTTACCCCTCTTCTGAAGTACATCAGACCTGCTAGAATGCTTTATTTCCTACTGTCTCCTTTGCTTGCATAATTAGAAAAGCCTTAAGAATTAGATTGCATATTTGAGCAATCAAGATCATCAAGTAGCAGCCTTAGTCTTAAATGTCCTGAATCATATACATTTTATATTTTTCCTACCAGATGCTGACAAATTCCTTGGGCCCTACACAATCACAAACATTGCCGTATATCACTAATAATAATTAATAGTATTTTTTTTTTCCTGAGCAATGGCTCAACATATGTTCAAATAATAAAATACTGTGAGCTTAATCCAGCCCTCTAGCCAGAGTCATTCTATCTCTTGCTAACTCAAGCTTTTTCATGGCTGGTAAACACCCGGTTGACTCCAGAGATTTCTTTTGATAGACTACATTGTCACTTTTTAAGCCATCAGAATAAATACAATATTCACAGTTTTCTTCCTGGTTTAAAAGAAGAGGCCATGCTAGATAATGCCTGTAGATTACAATGTAAACTGCCTAATTAAAATGAAAAAGATCCATTAGAGATTATGCCAGATGAGACCCTTGTGCTCATTACAGCTTTGAAAAACAATCAGCTCTTCAGTTTACTCTTTTAGACTTTGGTTTAAGCACACTTAAACTCTGAGGGTTTTTTTTTTTAACCCCCTTGTCCTTGGGCTCTTAAAAGATTCACTCAAATCACAAAACTATCCCATATTTCTCCACTTCTAACTGCACTGATAAAATAAGTCAGATAAGCAAAGCAGAGATGGAGGCCACTCCCTAATTCCCAGGGGATACATCAGTCAGGGAAAATGACACGTGTCTAGTATTTCCTTTCTTTTCACTGCAAGCAGTTGAAACAATGACTCATCTAAACATTCAAAGACAATGAAAGGTGTTTTCCCACCCATCCAGGTTAGTGAGACCCATGTTGGCTTCCAGAATCAACAACGACATTATATGATTGGGAAACAGAAACACTGAGATGCCATTAATAATTTCTGGAAAGCATCCTGGTATGAAACAAGTGCATGCAAATGGTCTCAGCTAATTAGGAGGAAGTTAGCAAAACCATTAATGTTAATAGTGTATTTATAAGACACCAACATTATCAGATTGATTTTTCTCAGCTATACCTTTACTGCAGTTTGATGGAAGATTTTTTTTTCTCCGGGTAACTATCTCAATTCAAGGGACACAATATGCCATGCAAAGGATAGCAAGAATGGTAACAGATAAAGGAGGCGTCTACCTCTGTGACTTTTTAGGGAGAAAAGTTGGCATCTTGTGGGCTATAAATTCTAAGGGACAAGCAACTGAAGGGTCTAGCTGAAGTCAGTGCAACATCTGCCAAATGCTTATTCACCATTTGTTACCATTTTTATCTGCTAGCAAAACACATTCAGGGAAGCTGATGATACCACAAGCCTCTAAAAATAAGGAAAAGGTAAGGAAAAGACAGGATGATGACTTCTCATGGAAATACAAGTATAGGTAGGGGTTTTTTAATTAAAAAAAATCAGTTGTCTTCAAGATGAAATATTGCTTAAATCCAAGAAAGAAAGAAATAAGCAAGAGGGAGAGCAGATTAAGGTATGAAACTCAATACATTGCAGATCCCTTCAGCAAAGCAATCAACTATCTGCCATTAGCTATCTATCTGGCATTATATAGCTCTGGTAGGCCTTTGTCTAAGCCTGCCTACCTAAACATTAATATTTAGACATGCAGCATCTTTATCCAAAGCTACTCTAAGCAGGCAAAACCCAGACACTTATTACAAGAGAGCATGACACAAATCAAGGACAGTCTCATGATAAGACTCACCATCTCCACTTCACACCATTCTCCTTTGATGTTTACAGCACAATCTGTAGGACGCAATACTAGGAGGTGCCTTGTTTGACCTGCTGCATGATGCTGTGACATCAGTTCAGATGATGCAGCTCATTATGGGAAAGGCTGCTGTTGCTATGGCAACCGAGATGTGATAGGAATCCTTACTGCATTTCTAGGGGAGTCCAAGACAATACAGAAGCTTTTTAAAGAGACAGACTAAAAAATGCAAGGAGGGCTGAGAAAATGCAGTGTCACTGTCTTAAAAACACACATACAAACATACAAGCATCATGACTATATGTCTTTATTCAGAGAAAACATCACCTGAGAATTGGTCTCTCTTGCTCTAGCATACATACATACATGCCTGTACAAAATTATTTCTATATAAAGAAAACAATATTCATATATGAATTCAGCCTGGCTATTGCACATCATCTAGTAGCTATCAAATTGTTTCTAAATCACACAAGCTAATTTGGGTATAATTGTTTACGATGTGAAAGACGTTAAAATATGATCTAAACACTATCCTAGCAAATCATGCCCCACCCAGTTTAGGTTGTAAGTAACTGAAACACTTAGAAATCTTATTTGCTTCTAGGCAACGTTTTTCTAGAAACTGCATCCTATATTTGCCAGTCATTTGATCTAAACATCACAAAGACAAATTATTTTTCTTTTTTAAAAAGTGGAGGATTTTTTTTAATTAATTTGTAATTGACAAGAGGACAACTTTTTAGCCAATCATGGAGAGGAAAGGGGTGTGTGTGAAATGGCCCATCATGTCTCAGCTGTAAGCTAATCTGCAGTATCATCTGAATGCTGAGTAGCCAGCTTTTCATCTGCCTAAATGAGGACTCAAGAGGGGCTGTGAGCAAACTGTGTACCCTCTGGACCATGGAGCTATGGTCCCAACAGCAAGTCAGTCATTGGATTCTTGGTTGATTTTCCCCAATCTAACTGTTCTGGGGAAGTATTACCCTTAGTACCCAGAGTTTTCTTCCTGGTTCCATAGAAGCAAAAAGAAATATGACTACATTGGGCAACCTTGAAACCCAACAGTTTGAAAACTCACACTTAAACACAGATGACACATTTTTGATCATTGGCCAGCACTACTGAGATTAGAGAAGTTTTGGCAAAACTGCTTTTCCTGAGCATGAAAACCTCTTTATAACATAAGAGAAAAGGTCTGGGTTTTATGGGAATCTTAGGCTTAGACCCTAAGAGGAGACAAAAGGCCATAGGGCTTCTCAGCCTAAGATTGCCACAGAATCTCATATGCTAATGCTGGAGCATTGCAAGCCACTACAACTTGCATTTCTGCATACAAAATCATTTTTCCTTCCTATTCAGAATTTGCACAGAAAAAGAGAAGCTTTCCCACAACAGCCATCAGATGAAGTTACTCCATATACAAATAACAAAATCTAAGTGTAGCAGTAGGGCTGATTCCACAGTGAATGTTTGGAAGTCTCAAATCTTTTTCCCCTGAAAGTTGTTGGGCCTGCATAAGTTTACCCCACCTCACTGCCTTGGAGTCTCTCTTTGTAGTTACTGCTGCTATCACCTATCTCAGATAGTGGCTTCATCTGGCACCCTCTCCCCTAAAGCCACATTATATAAAATATAGGACACCAACAATCTATCTACCTTGCTGGCAAATTAAAGGAATAGGGGGTATAATATGGCATAAATTATATAGAATCATCTTCTGACCAATAAGGAGAGACAGCTGACTAGAGAAAAAACCCTCTTCCTTTGGAAGATAAATTAATCTCACAAGGTATAAATAGAATTGAATTTTTTGGGGGGGGAAATGAAAGAAGAAATTATTAAGTTGATTTTAATGATAAGTAGTAATGTGCAAAACATGTAATGGTGAAGGAAATAAATGTACAGAGTTGCTAAGATTGAAAACAGACTCTCTAAAGAACTCCCAATAGGAAAAAAAATGTAGAAAAATAGAAAAGCTTCTGGCAACTTATTGCTGGTTTGCTTCTTAGTTAGAAGCAGTTCTGATTTAAAAAAACATCTTGAATAAGCTACATAGAGATAATAAATATCAGAAACAAGAAGGTTTAAATGGCTGTATACATTCCAAATAAAAGGTATTTTTATACAATATTTCTAGCTAAATGTGTTACCTATTCCTCAGAGAAAAATGTGGTTGTTTGTTTTCTCTGGATTTTTCAATGTTTGTAGATTGCAGCCCTAAATCAGAACCTCAGGAGAAAATTGTCATTTTCCACTATTTATCTAGCCTTGATATCCAAATTCTGGCTGCTTTTCAAAAGGACAGAAATACTTTTCCTCTCCAAGAGAAAGGGAGGGATTTGGGGGGTAATTTGCTTATTACATGCACACAGAAGCCCATGTGATTCTGCTTGAGACACAGCACTGTGTATATCCCTTGCATGTAAACAGCTTGTAGTCTGGAGTACTGTGTAAGGAGGCTGGCTTCAGAATGCTGATTATTCTGTTAAGGTCTCAAATTTTCAGTCGGGTGATATATGGTCCTCCAAGTCATTTTCTGTAGCCCATAAACAATATCTAGGAAACAATAAACTGTGAGTGGTATGTGTTTTTCAGGTGGGGAGGACTATCCCAAAATAAGGTAACATTTGGGAAACATTGAGGAATAAAGCTATGTTCATATGGACATTTTAATATCTATGCATAACATGTTTTACACTATCTTAAAAGAGTGTGTGTCCCTATAACCCACTTATATGGCACTGTATTGAAATTTAAGTCACCAGAAAAAAACATCACCAATCTTCATACAAGATATATCTTGGAATGCTGCTTGTTAAGTTTGGATTTTCTGCAAAACAAATTGTTGAGTTTCATTTTTCTTCCCGAAGAACAGTTAATCAGAAATTTTGTCTCTTTTAATCCAAGGTAGTGGATTTCTGCAACCCAGATGCTGTATAAGGGTTCTTGGACCCAGAGTTCAAGTATAAGATTTGTTGTGTTTGTGAGATAGATGTTCAGCCATTGAAGAGCTAGAGTTTGTGAAATCAATTGTGTATCAAATCACAATCTATACCAGGGGTGTCAAACTCAAGGCTTAGATCTAGCCCATGGGATACCCGGGAAACAGCGAAGGACCAGCCTGTGGTGCCTCTGCCAGTGAAAACGGAGCTCAGGAGAGCCACGGGTGGTCCTCCCAAGCTCTGTTTTTGCTGGCAGAGGTTGCAGGAGACGGTCGCAGCCAAAAATGGAGCTCGCGAGGGCCGTGGGTAATAGCAATAGCAATAGCATTAGATTTATATACCGCTTATCAGTGCTTTACAGCTCTCTCTAAGCGGTTTACAGAA
>JANHJO010006207.1:4027-22040 GCA_032468235.1 Pseudoxyrhopus heterurus | reverse complement strand
TTTTTTTTTTGCAAGAGAACTACTGATTTGATTTTTTATATCTTTGTCAAAGCTCCTTCTCTGTCACAAGTGTGTGTGTGTGTGTTTTATACAATGAAATTGAAAGTAATAAATACCAAAGTTATACTGAAAATCCAATTTCCAGCATATGGGTACCTGTGAATATCGAAGGCCCTATGCTGAAGAAGGGAGATAATAACCTATTATTTGTGGCCCCCATCTAGGTTCCTCCTTCTAAAAAAAAAGTCTATGGTTGGTGACCACAGATGCTGACATTTTCAAGTAGATTTAAAATATGCAGTTGCATTGTGTTTATGATTTATCTGGAAAAAAAAGTATCAGGCAAGTTTTTTTCTAAATAAAGCAAAGAAACGCAAAACTTTGCCTTATGCTACTGCGCTTTGACCGATCTTACTTCAATGCTGTGAGTGATCTTTGGTCTAATTTTTAAATTCCTCAAGAGATCAGTTCAGATCTTGGGTGAGATCAACTTGTCCTTTCTCTACAGCCTGAGTTTATGTTAGAAAGAAGGGAGAAATGAAAAAGGAACACAAAGAAAGGGACAAAAAAAGGGAAAAAAGAGATGTTACAAATAGCAGGAGGTGCCCCATGTTAGTCTTTGGTAGCAGAACATCAGAAAGAGTCTGATAGGAACTTTCCTAACTAACTAATTTAAGCTTTTGTGAACTACAGTTCAGTTTATCAGATGCACAGAGTGGTTTGGCTGATGTAGGACTGAACTGATTTGAGGTGCAATTAGGATGGGAATGATGGATATTTATACAGGTTATGTGTGAGAAATATAATACCTTATCAATTAACAATCATAATAATTTAAGAACACATTGTGTTGTTGAAACCTTTTGACATATCCTAAAACCTTTTGATGCATGTGAATCCAGATGTTAGAAAGAGTTCTCAACCACATCCAGATTCTTTCATTTTTCCTATAGTTTCTAGGTTATTCCTAAGACAATAACAGTCTGGTTAAAAACAACAATAAAATATTGTCCACACATGCAATCTATGTTGTGAGCTGCGGACCTTCCAAGTTTTAGTCAATCCTATCAGGAGTGTATTCTAGCACTAAGATTTGTCCTGGGGTGCATAAAAAATATAATTTAAACTTGCTGGGAGCTGAGGTTGAAAAGGGGGCAGTTGCATGTTGTGGAAGGGGTTTATGAATAGTAAACCAGTTTTTCACCATAATCTGTTTTAAAATACACAGAAATGGCTGTCAAGCTTTGATTGGACTCTCTCAACATTTCAAAGAAAAATGTGTTCTACTAAATTGGTTTGTCATGAGTATATTTTATGCTTGTGCATAACCTATGGAACCATTCAGGTGAGACTAAATTATTTATCTATCTATAAAGTCAAAAAAGGGATGAACAATGAAAGAAGAGTGATAGAAGTGGATAGAAGTGTGATAGAAGAGTGATAGAAGTGGAACATTTTGCCATCAGAAGTTGTAAATGCTTCATCACTGGAGTTATTTTTACTTGTTCTAGTATCTTTGCAAGGGAAGAACAGCAATAGCTAAGCTATATACTTTTAGTAATATGGATGCTGATGGCATTATATAATTACTTTTATTAAATAAATTAACCTTTTTTCCATTAATATATAAACTTAAGCTATTCACTTATTAAACATTTATGTTCAGATTCAAATTCTACACAGTATCATGCATTCTATCTAATACTTGCTACAAAACATTCAGGTATTCAGCTTGGCATCATCTGAATATAAAACTGCATGTATACTCTCATCTCCAAGCTACACTCCTATGCCATACTTAGAAACATTCCTTGCACATTTATACCTATATGACAAGTAACTAAACGGCATCATATTTTTAGTTTTTGTTAGATTTTCATCCTGCCTTCCATCTGGTAGTGATGCTGCCTAACCCACATTTTTCTATCTTGTCAAATAGTAGATTGGGGTCTATTTTGTCAAATGCCTTACTAAAGTCCAAGTAAATTATATCCACAGCATTTTGCTGAGATCAAGGCAGTATCTTTATATTATTCCTTACTCAGTGTTGTAGCTTTTACAAGCTTTCCATTCCACCCTGCACATGATCTACTATTGAGTTTTATCATCATCACTATGTTCAGCAACAACTTCAACTCCATATTCATGCAAAATATTCCAGAATTCAGTTTTATAGCCTTTAGTCTAAATCAACAAAAGGGCAATATTATTTTCTTACATTCATAAATTTCTCTGTGTTTCTCTTGTTGAAGAGCTAAAATCTTTTCTGCATATCCATTTCTAGTTGTAATACCTTACTACACTTGCCAGATTTTGTTCACTGTCACTTCTGTGTTTTTAGTATTCATTTCTACCACACTTTTCTTTATATGGGGAGCAACAGCAGAGTTTTCCAATTTTCAGGTACACATGAAGTTTCTGCACACATATTAAACAAGTTTCACAGAGGTTCCATAATTAAATCATATCCATATGTTAACATTTCTTTATTTACAATATATAGATTTGTGGAGTGATTTTTAAACAGACTCTGCCTTTATACCTTACTTTTCATGCATTTTTCTAAAAAAACAAAACCAAAAATCAGTAACATTCATTTCAATTCCATTCATCAACATATCAGTATCATTTTGATAGAAATCTCTAAAAAAGTTTCCTCACTTCAGGTTCATCCCAAAGCATTTCATCACTTTTATTTTTAATTTCAATTGTTTTGCTGGAGGCTTTTTTATTTAACTGCCTGCATGCATTTCTGAAACATTTTTTATTTCATTCTACCCAAAGTGTTGTGTATTTCTTTGTCTCTTTGAAACTTAACCATTCCTTGTTCTCCTTGATTATTATTTTTTTACAGATCTGTCTGTATAGACCTATTATTATACAATATATTTTTCTTTTCTTATTTTTTACTGCAAACGTTAACTTACATCCATGGCTTTTTCACAAATTTCATCAAGTATTTTTTTTCACTCTGTTCCAAGGATTTTCCACATGAACTTTCATTTAATTCTATTGGCAAATTAATTTAACTTCTTTTTCATACAAGACTTATGATTTTGCTTCTCGCAACCATTCTACTTTCACTCTTGTTTCTTTCACTTCTTTCCTTTCCTTTCCTTTATTATGTTTCTCAACAACTTTTCTTGATGCTATCAACAAGTGGCCCAAAGCCCTACCTCATTCTTAGTTTCTTCGCTAGTTCTCTCTGTCCTTGTTAAAAAAAGGTATATTTGATTTGTATTCATTTATTTGCTGTGAATATGCATAAATACACATTTAAATCGTACATTTGGACAAATAGAACGCTTTGCTGATGTACAAAAATAGTCTTTGGCATAGATTCTGAGGTCTCTGAATTACTATTTTGTGGACTGTTTGATTTAATCAATCTTTCCAATCTGTTACGGATACCTAGCAAAATAATTGTTTTCTCATAGTTAATGCAGAGTTTTCCCTAAACCTCCTGTCTAATTCTACCATTAATATCATTCCCTGGAGCATAATATCCCCCAGTTATCAGCATATGGATTTTAGTTTTCATATACATTCACAACCACCTGGACAACAGTAATTCATGCTTTCTAAAATACAGTTTGGCCCTTTTGATTCATAATTAAACCTGAACATTCACTTTCTTTTATATTTATTTATTTATTTATTTTATTTTATTTTGCTCCACTCCACAAGATTAGACAGTCTGCATTGCAGTTTTATACAGCCTTCCCCTTTCTCTAAGTTTTTCGGATTCACAATCTCTCTGTTATTCTTACTTTCAATTCATTCATTAATTTCTGCTCTTTACTGTTTACTCTTTGCAATCTTCCACATACTGTAGTCATCACAAGATACACTGAGAGTTGTTATCTCTACATCCCTCATGGATGGTCCAGTTGATACTTTCATATTATCCTTCTTAAGATAAAGAAAGAATAGGTTTGCCATATCCATGCCATATGCAGTATTCTACACTAATCATGATAATAATAATCATTTTTAGTAAAACTCTGGCCATGTTTTATGTAGTCTAGTATGTCTAATCCTCTGAAACTGTCTTGCAAATCCACATTTCATTGCCTGCTCCCACCAACTAGGAGAGAGGAAATGTACTGACGTACTCTCAAGATGCAGGAGTCTTTTTTTTACTGCTTTCATCAAAAAGCTTGTGAAGATGCAACCCTTTGAACCTATTTTATTCTGATTCCCTGAAGCTCAGCTTTGATAATTTTACACAATTTTAAGATGAGTAGGGTGAAAGATATAGGGCTGCAATATAGCTTAAATTGGAAGGCAACATAACAGTTTTGCCAGTTTCAAAACAGATTTCTTTAGCTGTCAAAATTTTGAAAAAACTCTGTCACCTGAGGTCAAACATAAAAGATTGTTTTTCAAAGAAAAAGAATAAAATAACTGTTCCTGAATACTTTTGTCCTCTAAAAGTCTGCATAAACATTTTCTAGTAGTTTTTTTTTTAAAGGCTACATTCCTATAGGAATAATCTGCTAGGAATTGTACCTTATGTTAATGATGGAGGAGTTGAACCCTGCAATCGCTGTGGCTACCCTATTATGGGTTTCGGACAAGCTCCCTGACCTTCCTTTCTATTCTCTTTCTTTTCTCTTTCTCACATAGAAGACTATTGAAGAAAAGACAGTTCAGGTTTGCAAACTATTCTCCCCTTGCCAGTGGAGTAGGAAAGGTCTGTCTTTTTTCTCCATCTGAAGAGAATAGCTAGCTAGAAAAACAGACAGTCAGACAAACAGACAGACAGAGTTGAAAATTCTGTAATGTGCAAAATCTCCAATAAGGTAAAAAAAGGTCTCAGAAAAAGGTATGATATAGCCATGTTGATTAAGGCCTATTAACTATATTAGCTAATAGTCTATAGTCAAAAAGAAATTCACATATATAAAACTAGCCTTTGTGTAATTATTGTGCATTCCACTGAAGTCATTAGCTGGCTGTTTAGTGAGCTTAGATGGAACCTTCTTTATGTGAACTACCATGGTTCTTAGTTCTGATAATTCTTCTACAAAAGCTCCCTTTAGATATTATTCCATCATAATATTAATGTCCTGTAAGGGAAAAGCTGGACTGCTTATCATATCGGGATCTCTCTATACTTCCTTACTGTTTACAGGGTGGAATTAAAAAAAAAAAAAAGATGCACTTTTCTTCTTCTCTTTTCTTCTCCTTACTTTCTTCATCCCATACATCAATTTCATCAAGAGCTGTGACCTGATCACCGAACATGCCTCTCATTTTCTCCTATACAACATTTTATTTTAAAAAAAATTACTCGAAGGAATGATGCCCAAATAAGGCTAATGTATAATAATTGACAACATTGTTTTTGAGTAATTTTTTTTTTCATACTACAAAGTTCCAGCAAAGGAGAGAGTGGAAAGTTCATTTCTTTTTGGCAAAGTTAGTATTTGAAGCTGGCCTTTTCTAGAAAGATACATAGTCCCTGTGGGCAATTCTTCAAAAGCTTCTCTGAAATGTGTTTCTAAATTACTTGGCTTCTTTTGAAAATAGCACCCTGATGTTACAGTTTGATATATAGACTGCACAATTGGTTCTACCTTTCCATCTGTCTAAGACACAATCCATTAATGATCTGATTTGCCTACCTTCTGCAACACTCTGCTACTTGAATATAAGTCCCATCTGTAAAGTAAATTAGAGCAATCATTCAAACAAAACCAGTTTAAGAATGATAAGGATACTGTACAAAGCATTGCTGGTTTTCCAGTTCTTTTCCCACTGTTCCCATTGCTGAAACATAATTATGTAGCTGCTGTCTTAGATTATATCCTTCGATCTCACTTTTATTCATAAAATAAGGACATGCGCAAGACATGTTTTTTGAGGTCATCATCCTAATAGGAAGATACTCAAATATTCTTATTATGTTGTTTTTGTATTGTAGAATATCCTGTCTTCTTAGTAAGGACTGGTCTCACTTTCATATTAAGATATATATTTATTTTCAGTATAATAAAAACACCTGGATTGTTTTCTTTGATATGGTTTTCTATTTGTGTTATTAATCTATTTATCGTTTTACATGTTTTTCATCATTTCTATAATAATTCCAAATGATACAAAATATGATTTAAGCATACCTCTAAACTTGTACTATCTTAGAAACATAGCATTGCAAATTCTTTGTATGCAATATTTTACAAACTATGAAGTTATGAAGTATTGAAACCATCAAATGGGCAAAGCATTAGTCAAAATTACAACAGTAACAGTCAGGGGAGCAACAGCAAGAAACACAATAGCACAAGTTTTAAAAGCTGGATGAGCAAGTAATGTCTTCAAGGAAGATTGGCTTGTTGCAAATCACCTTAAAAAAAGAAACCATAAATTCCATAAAGTAATGAACAGATTGTCATAGCAAAGCACCATTATCATAGATATTCAACCAACCTAAGAGGATTTTGCACTTCTCCTCCACAACACTGCAATTGTTACCATATAGAATAGTTCTCTATTCTCATATTTTTTCTCTCCCTAATTTTATTCATAATATGAATAGAAAATACCTTCTGGCACTTGTAATTGTTAACATGTATATCCTACTAAACCGCTAGTGTATGTTTGATTGTTTGTAACTTTCAGTTAGGAAAAAACAGTGCATCATAAGACAACAATTTTTGAATCAATATGCCTCAAGTGAATTAACTTATGCATTAAAGAATGCATTAAAAAAATCTGGGACCCATGGGTTATGGTTGACTCAAAACAAAGCCTGCTCACAACCAGACAACAATAATGGGAGGGGGGAGGGAAGGCATCGGAATGTGAGGGTGGTTTGGGAGGGAAACTCTGGAATGCACATGCCGTCTGGAAGCCTTGGACAGTTCCACACCAAAGTCACCAACTCCAGAGAATGTCCGAAGCAAACAGATTGTTTTTTTAAAAAAAACCAGGTGCAACTGATTGGTGGACAAAGGACCATGGGAGGACCTGGGCGGGGGGGGGAGAGAGGGAATTTATTTTATGCTTTCACGTGCAAAATATTAGGACAGGCTTTTCCACTTCTATACACACATGCTTTTCAGTCAAGTATACTCTTGGAGAAAAAAATGTCTCAGGAGTTACTTTTGCTGGCTAGCATATTGGGATAGTTGACACCATGACTCCATGGGAGTGAAATTTGGCAGTTGTGGCAGGTTCAGTGCTACAGCAGTGTCATGTCATTGTGATCAGCCATAGTTATGCAGTTGTCATTTCCAATGTTCCCTGACAAAGTCATGGGAAACTGGCAGGAAATTGAAAGTTGCTTGTGCTTCCACTACTTTTTGCCTATCCATTCTATTCCTTTGCTTAGATAAGAAAATATCTCTGATACAATGACCTAATGGGACATGGGTTATGTAGTAATGTCTTAGTTCTTCTCTTGTCATTATTTTTGCAGGCACATTGCTGTTTAGTTGTAAGATTATAAAATGAGAGATAACAGTTTTTAGATAATATAATCTTCAACATTTCACTTATTAAAATAGAAGCACATATGTGTGTTCATATACATATATACACACAGACACACAGATGCATATAATATGTGAGGCAGGAGAAATAAAAATCAAAAATAAATAATTTAGAAAAAAAAGATTGCTGTGGAGTGAGTATATTAAGGCTGCAATTCTTTCTGTAGAATTAAATCACATTGGGGTTACCTCGGAAAAGACACACAGTATATTTCACTGAATAGATAGTGTATACTTGACTCCAGCTGATGTCATATTCCCATTGAATATTTCAGGATTGTTGGAAATTAAGAGAAAAGAAATACAAATATTTAGACTCAGTCCACAGGGTGTTAGAGGATATTTAAGCCACGCCACACCTGGGAATTGAAATGAAAGCACCTGTCCCTGATAGATGTGTGCCTAGCCTCCATATGAACTCATCCATCAAGGGGAGCTTACAATCTTTTTGTGTAGCTGGTTATATTGCGAAGCTACTCTTAGTGCTAGGAAGTTATCCATTCTCCCCCTCAGCGTTAAGTTGGAAGCTGCTGGCTTATCAATTAGTTCCTTTATTTTATGTCATAGACACTGGATTGAAAAATAACAGGTTTTGATCTTCTATTTGATATTGCTTCAAACTTAAAATGTGCCACCATATCATTCAGTCTTCTTTAAACATTCCCATTTCCTTAATCTCTCTTAACAGGAATTAGTTTGTAGCTTCCCGATGTTCCTTCCCCAAACATATTCCAGATTCTCTGAAATCTTCTTAAAGTTCAACACCCAGATTTAAACACAACATTTGAATGGGTTTGGACAAATACTAAGATGGAATTATTGGTTCATCTTATTAAGACTCATGCTTATGTTGATACATCTTAAAATTTCATGTGCTTTTTTGCTCATATTTATTATTATTATTTTACTCAAAAATCCCAGTAGCGAGCCTCTCTAGAGGGTTGAATTGCCATTCATTCCTTTTTCAAAATTTATGTTTATTAAGAGTGTTTCCATAAAATTTATGAATTGTTGTCATTCATTCATTTCAGTTATATTATCTTCCCAAAATAAAAAAAGTATTCATATCACACTTTATTTACTGGTGCTTGTAGAAGAAAGAAAAGAAAGGAATTTATACTGAAACTATCTCATAATATGCATATTTCTTCTTAGCAAGGATAGTCTTTTATAGCTTGAAAAGCTGGCAAACAAAGTACTTTCTAAGAACCACACATGAGTGCAGGATTGTGCGCAGGTGGGGGGTGTCAAAAAAGTCAAGATGGCACAATTGAAGTAGCACCCCTTTTTTACATGAGTTAAAGCATGATACATAAAAATGGACATGGGGCTTTTAAAGACTTGGTAGCAGCAACCATTTGGACATTTTAAAGCCGCTTTGGGTGTACCTGTGTCAATAGAATTATATAGTTCGTATGTCTTGCACTATATTTATGTAACAAAAACCAATTTTTTTTCAATAAAGATTTATTATAAAAAAAAAAAAGAATTATATAGGAATCATTTCACTAATTTGCATTCTATTAAATGCTGGGGCAGAATCTATAATTAGCTTGATGCTGCTACAAGCCTGCCTAGCTTTTTGAACATAGATAAATATGAAAGAGTTCTTTCAGTCACCTTGTTGATTTTAGAAAGTAAAATGTGGACTTTTTACGCGAAAAGAACAAACACTGGTCAAGTTATGTTCCTACTCATAGAGGTCTGCGAGAATTGAAAACGGATGAGGAAAATGCTGAAGCATATATTGTTTTGTCAGAATATACATTTCACCCTTGTTAATTGTT
Source organism: Pseudoxyrhopus heterurus (assembly GCA_032468235.1). Classification (NCBI taxonomy): domain Eukaryota; kingdom Metazoa; phylum Chordata; class Lepidosauria; order Squamata; genus Pseudoxyrhopus; species Pseudoxyrhopus heterurus. Next base: position 12,754 of record JANHJO010006207.1, on the reverse strand, counting down.
GCATTTTGAACAGGAGGCCTGTGGCCTGTGTCCCTGCTAGGTTTATTTTTATATTCATTAGGGCTTGCTGGCTTAAAAAGATGTCCATTGGAGCAGTGAGGTATAGTCTCTTTATATTGGAGCTGGATACAAATGAGCTTACAAATCCCCTGCTAAATTTGTGGGCAGAGAAATTGGGTTGGTTTCTTTGGAGTCCCCTGTAGCAGTAAAATATTTTAGTGGAAAAAAGGTCTCTCTTGATGTCTTTCTTTAACGTTTAACTAAAGTGGGGAAGGTGAAGTTGGCTGGTGAATGCTTATTGAAAATGAATGCGAGGTCATTGACCATCCCGTAACTATGTATTACAATCCACCCATGAAAGTCTTCAAAATCCCTTCTCCTTAGAAAACATTTCTGAACAAATTAGTGTTGATCAAATTGAATGAGAATGGAAGATTATTTGCATTATTTACATAATGTATGATATATGGATGAAATAACCAGAAACAAAACTCAACTTTACTTGCCTTGGACAGATTTGTATAAGCTTATCATGTTTAAACTACAGGAATCCAAAGAGAGATAGATTATATTAACATTTTAACCATATATTGGTTTCCAGACAACCACTCAATCCAGTGGTTCTGAAAACCAACATATGATATCCTTGGTTTGATCACATGATTATAACATCATTGCCAAGTCTCCTCATCCTATGTACACAAAGTCTGTCAATTATAGAGAATCCTATGAAAAAGTGAGGCTAAAGATACTAAATAGAATTCATTTTATGGCATATAATGTTTATAGGATAAAGGACAATGAGTTATTTTTTCTTTGCTTTATTTTAGCAGCAGTTTTGTCTTATTTTATCAGACTAACATGCTTTTTGCTGCATATTCTGCTCTGTTTGTTGTAATGTGTCTTATTTCCCCTTTTTGGTTTTAATATCCCCTTTGCTTTAATATACTTTTTACACTTTTAAAATGCTCTTTCTTAACACTTTCTAGTTTGATACATTCTTTTCCCCCATAGCTCTTCAACATCTAGCAAAGCTTGATTTAATGCCACGTCCTAAACAATATGGTGAAAGGAAGCAAATCTGATCAGCATGCCATCAGAAAACTGAGAACAATTGCCTTAATATTTACTTCTCTTTCTTCTTTGAAAAAGTAATGGTACTAGATTCTACTTCTATAGAAAGAAATAGAATTCTCCCAGAATTCATATTCCTTTCTGATGTGATATATCTATAATACCTGACAATGATAAATAGACAATATGTTTTATCTATTTCCCATACTAGATTTAAGCCAAAGTTGTTTTTAAGCTATGGTTTTTTTTTTCAATATCTGAAATAATAAAAATAGGAATAGGAATGTTTTCTCTCAGTAGTACAGTAATAATTTATCACCTTAATATAATCTAATGTTATCTGTTGTTTTTAGGAATACAGTTAAAACTGCAAAACTAAGAATGCTTGCTAGGTGACTGATTGCATTCTTGAATGCATTCCTGAATGCCTTGCAAGGCTACTCCCGCCAGCTTAAACTATAATGCAGACACTTCAGTACCAATGTAACATCTCAATAAAATGTTTTCAACAATATTGCTGGTTATTAGAATAGAATTAGTCTATTTGGAGAGAATAGGGCAGGGGTCACAACTGAAAAAAAAAAGCCTTATTAATCTTATGGTTGTTAATATCAAATCATCAGTAAGGGCATCTGACATTAATTTTAATAAATGCTCAAATTCATACAGCTTAAAACTTTAAAGGTCAGAGTCAGCCATTCGAATTAGAACTAGATACACATCGATAATCAGTACAACTACCGTAGTACAGAATGTTTGTCGTATCATCCATTTTTCTTCCAATATTCATTTGTGGTATTAGATTCAAAATTACTTTCATTCATAAGAATCAGATTCTTATGTGAATAAAATACTCGTGCAAGGATAGGTAGCTTTCTGGGCAGTCCAGAGGTCTCCAACAATTCCTAACTATTCATCATGTTGACTATTTATTTATTAGATTAAAAGAGTTAATGCTTCATTTGTTTTGGCCTTTTGGAAGTTGATACCTGCACAGTAAGCATCTTTATAAATAGTGTGTATAAAGATATTTGGATAAGTAATCATGAAAAACATGTATTTCCAAATGAAATTTTCTTTTCCTTCTTTCCTTTTTCTGTAATATTTAAAATATAGTGACTTAGAAACTTCATTAAGCAGACATGAAATAAGTAAAGCAAGAAACATATTTTCCAGGAAGCTTAATATCTAATTAAGTATTCTTCTGATGCTTTAATTTCCATTTCTGAACAGAAATACTGAATCCCTATGGAGGTCTATTTGACAGAATGTCCCACTATACTTTTCATATAACTGCAAGTATGAATGAACTGTCAGTAAGTAAAATCTGTGTAATTTCCAGGTTTTATATAACACGGCCCTATAATTAAGTTCTCTGATGCCTATTAATTCAGAAAATTGCGCCATTATATGCATTTGAACTGCATTCTTTTTGTAGTTCTGAATTAGCACATATGTTAGAAATCTCAGTCATTCTGTTGTGACAACTAAAGGTGTGTTTCTTCAACACAAATGTGGAAATAGAATTGCAAGGCTCTAAAAGACAGCTATTTCATTAAACAATAGATGCTATAACATTTGGAAAGTGCTGTGGAAAAAAAAGAGAAACACAACAAAACACACAAAAGCTGATCAGAACACATATTTTCCCACCTCAAGTCTGATACTTCCTAGATTGATTGTTTGCATGCTAAATAACACAATAATTGTTTTATTATAGTTTTGCCTGTGTTCTGAATTCTTAATCAGTTTCCTTTTTTAAAAACAAATTATTATGTTTTGAAGAGAAGGTAAGAACTAATGCAAATGAATACCGGTAGTCCCCGACTTACAACAGTTCATTTAGTGACCATTCAAAGTTACAACAGCACTGAAAAAAGTGACATGACCATTTTTCACACTTATGACCTTTTTAGCATCCCCATGCTCATGTGCCCAATGCATCCCCATGCCCAATTCAGATGCTTAGCAACTGTTTCATATTTATGACTGTTACTCTGTTCCAAGGTCTTCTGATCACCTTTTATGATCTTCTGACAAGCAAAATCAATGGGGAAGTCAGATTCACTTAACAACCGGGTTACTAACTTATCAACTGTGGTGATTCACTTAGCAACTGTGACAAGAAAGGTTGTAAAATGGGTCAAAACTCACTTAACAAATGCCTCACTTAACAACAGAATTTTGGGGCTCAATTGTGGTCGTAAGTCGAGGACTACCTGTACAAAAAAAAAGAACAAAGAAAGAGAGAAGGAAAAAGGGGGGGGGGGAAACCCCAAAAGTGCAGTGAGAAAGAATACAAAAGAAGAAAGAAAGAAAGAAGCTCCTGCAGCAAATATGATTACAGAATTATCTCCTACTCTATGATTACAAACAAGCTGACTTTTTTATTATTGATTTTTTTTCCTATTAATTAAAACTACAAGTCATGAGTGCGTTTCCCCCCCCCTGTTTCCTGCAAAAAGTCTATACAGGGTTTCCAGTCAACCATAAATGTAGATATCATCTTTTCTCTTATCAGGAAAGTTAATTTAGCCATCTCTGCAAGCTCCATCATCTTCACCAACCATTCCACAGGGTTGGGGAGGGGTAGCGTCAAACGTTAATTCTGAATAAGTTTCCATTTGACATTTGATGCCTTCATTCCTGCACAATACTTGGCTTTCTTGGGCTACAGAGGATTGTACATCAATGCTAGAAAGAAAGATGTTGTGACAGTGAAGATCTTTCTAAAGACTTGTGTTGGGAACTTTTTAGTTTAATCATAAAAGGTCCCACAGCAGGCTATTCTCAGTGTGGGATTCTCAACTTGTAGAGTTTGTTCTGTTCTGGAATGTGCTGACACTACAAGCAAGCTTCAAGGCTTGTTTGTTCTCCCAGACTCTCCCAGGGGTGGGAGAGCTGGCTTACGGAGGAGCATGTGAACAATGTAGATGTAATAATTAATGTTTCCTACTTACTTCTGAAAGTAGAGTTAGACAGTTATATGGGAAGAAGCTACCAATGTCAGGGTTCCAAAGAAACTTCCCATATCCATTCAGCACTCAGAGACAAAGTTAAAGAAGTCATGTTGGCACATCTGAAAAAAACCGAATGTAAAGTTCCAGAGTTTTTCTAACACAAAGTGAAAATCCCAAAGCCATCCCCCTGCATCCATCATCTCATCACATTGTCCAATTAACCATCAATTCCTTTGCACCATTTCTTCATACACTCCCCACCAGGTGCAGGCTAACAACAACCTTGACATTTTAAAGGATGTTGTTTTGGCTAAATCTTTATTCTCTAAGAATTCCCTCCAAATTTCCCAGGCTCTAATTGTGGCAGTTAGAAGCAACTATAATATGGCTACCCAGTGGCTACATGGCTTCTAATACTGACAGCTAGAGATACAGTGAGATAAACACAGCATGCTTATGTCTGTTCCTCTTGTACAAATGAAAATCCCCACAATGCATCACATGACTTCTGAATAGCAACCATCAGAACCTCACCATCTTTATTTATATGCAGAGCAAAAACAAAGAATAGACATCTTCAGTCACTAGGCTGATTTTTTTTTTAAGAGACATAAGATACCAGTGGAAGACGTCCCTTGCCCAGTCACTCTCAAAACAGACAAATCCTTTCCAAGTTGTCATTCTAATTTATCTGGGTACTGTTTATAGTGATATGGGCAAAGTTCTTTTCTGTATTTGCTCTACAGAATGCCCTTCCTTCTATGGTACATCAGACCCCAATACTGATGAGTTTTAGATATTTTTTTTAAATTATTTTTTCTGTTGGTCTTCCTCAGCTGTTAACCCTACACACCATATTTTGGGGTGCTTTGATCCTTTCTCACAAGGTTTAAACAGATTTTTAAAAAAAAATGTTTTGCATTTGTTTTTATTCTATTTTCATCTTGCATATTTTAGCATCATTATAAATCACTTTGGGATTTTAAATTATGAAATGATACATAAATATTTATAATAACTTGTATTATCATTACAGCTATACTGTAGAAATATCTGACCACCAAAGTAAAACTTTAATTAGTTCCATTTTTTTCCCCTGTCCCCTTCATTCAGCTAGATAATTTTATATTCTGCATTTAACATTCATGGAGCAGATCACTTACAGTTGAGGGTAAAGTATATCATCTAATTTACAGTACTGTAAAATGTGGTGTGCAATGCTAGATACATTGATGGTTCTCTTGTGCATTTTGCTGAATGGATCCTTAATATTTGTCACAAAGATGGTGCAACCCTCCTATCTTTTTATTCTTCTGTTACTAATTAAACATGAAACACATTGAATTGGAAAAAAAATGTCCTTCTCACCTCTAAGCTTCAAACCCATGAGAGTGACATAGGAATTTACACACTGCCTCTTAAAGAGAATAATAATTTGATAAACTGAATTACATATTTTTTCAAGGGATGCTTCATAAAGAAAGCTGGCAACCAAGTATAGGCATCTCCTGTCAAAAGAAATACTGGAAGTCAAAAGCTCAGTTTTGATGAAGTGATTTGCTTTGGGCATTTAAAGAATCTGATAATCTGGCTTCACATGTTTCATCTCATGCATTGGTAAAATGCTCACTTTCCTTTAACTCACCCCATTTGTAAAAGATGAGGGTAAAACTCAAGACAATCCAGGCAAATGAAGGAGTGGGAGGGGATTCCACAATCTAGGAGGCCAGATAAGAATGGGAAATTGGTTTTTCAGTTGTGACTGATAAAATATCTATTGCATAAATTATATTGATCAAAAAGGGCAACAGTTAGTCCAGCATTAATCTGATTTCAATAAATAAATTATTGCAACTAATCTCCATTTTAGTAAATCAAAGTGGTGCAACTAATTTCCATTTTAGTCATTTGAAGAACTGCAGTTGTCTCCCTAGAAAGTGTGATGATGACTGAAAGTAAAACATCATTTTTCAATTTATTTAGATGAACAGGAAGTATCACAACACCCACTGAACTGTATGAATTGTGAAGGAACAACTTTTGTCTTGCTTCCCAACTTGGAAAAGTCATCCTATCAATAACCACAAAAAAGTAGAGCTCAACATTTAAAGCAAAACACCAGAGGACTTCACTTCTCTATAACATATCATACCTTGCATAGCATCTGCTGCACTGGTCCGGCACTCTTATGATTAAATAACTGCAATTTTTTCTTTAAATGTTGAGGTAAGGAACATCAATCCTGAAATCTCTCAATTCCAATATTACAGATTTGGTGACTGAAGAAGTGGGAGATGCTCAGTTCAAGCCAAAGTGAGTTTCAAACTGTCCAGTGTCTTTTTGAAAGCCTCCAATGATGGAACATCCACAACTTCTGAAGGCAAGCTATTCCATTGGTTGATTGCTTTCACCATTAGGAATTTTCTCCTTAGTTCTAGGTGGCTTCTCCCCTTGGTTAGTTTTCATCCATTGTTTCTTGTTTTGCCTTTTGGTGGTTTGGAAAATAGTTTGCCTTACTCGTCTTTATAGGTGACAGTCACAATAAAAAAAGATATTGACTATGAAAACAATTTTCCCTTTGGATGAAATAATTTACTACACCATATGTAGCCAGAGGTATATTTTCCAGGGACAATGGGTTAAGCTTATTTAAATGAATGATGAAAACTCTGAAGAGGTGATATCTGTTAAATGTGCAAAATCTGGCAAAAGTTGAGAGGAATTAATTTGAATGGTTCTCAATGCCTTGCCTAATGTTCCAAATATAATGTAAAGAGTCTTTCAAAATAAAAAAAGATGGAAAATGTTTCTTTTTTCTTTTTTGCTCTGTTCCTAAGTACATGATATTTTAGTTTGTTGACATAAACCGTTTTTTCCCCCTTCATTTCTCTCTGCAGTATGACCTTCGTCATTTTCAGAATATAAACGACTATAGTAGAGGCTGAAGTGAATTAAAAGCTAAAAAATTAACACCATAAAATGCTACTGAGAAATAGAATAAGAGTAAATTCTCATTACCATTTTAATGTGAGAAATGGCTCCAAATATAATAATACACATGGGTAAAATTAAGCAAGGAATACTAGACAGTCAAGATCAAAAATTAGCCTGTCTCATTATTGTAGTGATACCATTAGATTCACTCATAAAACCCATTACCAACAGTAGACTTTGTTCATGTTTGACTGTTAATTTTTTATATACAATATACCTAGGCTTTATTTATATCTAATCTTAACCCACGAGTTTTAGCCCTAGTGTGCTGTCCCACTCCTACAAAAATGTGTAACTGTCATTAGTGGGTTTATTAATATTCCCCTGCAACTCCCTTCACCAAAACTCCAGAACTATCCCAATTAAGTCCAGCCACCAGCAGAACATGTTATTCCCAACATCACTTCTCTCTCTCTGCTGTGCTGAATACCCAGCTTCTGGTGCAGCCCATCAAGAAGGGCGAGTCTTTCTCTTCATGAGTAATCTGGCTGACCTTCTCTGCTCCTGCCTTTTCTCTACTCTGCTTGCTCTTGGATCACGTGCAGAAGGTAGTTCCTCTTCTTCATCACTGACTCATTCCAGCTGCATGCTTTCTCCATCTAAAGCAGGGGTGTCAAACTCATGTTGTCACGGCATCGTCATATGATATATTGGGAACTTTTCCCCCTACACTAAACCAGTTATGGCCGTGGCCAGTGCATGACGCATCTGGCCCACGGGCCGGGAGTTTGACAGCCCTGATCTAAAGCCTCAGGGATGTCCTACTGCAGCTGTGTTTTAGCCAAATCCCTCTCAGACAGCTGCTTGGAACCATTAGCCACCTCCCTTCCAGACATGCCTGGAACTGGTTCATCTTCCTCTGAGCTGACATCTGGAGAGATAACTGGGGAAGCATTTGGGGGAGTCATTACACCTAGCTTGTTGATCACTATGCAGCCTGGTTCATGCTAAGCTATAATGTCTGAGCTGTTACTGTACATATGAACTCTAATGCCTGATAATTAAATTACATGATAATTTAAAATTACATAAGAACTAAGCCATACACATCCCTGAATCCATTTTTAAATAGGGCATATGTGTGGAGAGAATAATGGAAAGATGAAGAGTAAGAGAAAGATCCCATGTTCTGATTCAGGACTATTATTGCCTAATACAAATAGGAGTATTCCTAGACAATGGCCAGAATACTTTAACCTCTGTTATATGAGGACCTAGATGAACAACAAAGAGAAGTCCTTTGTTTATAATCCAGAGGGTGTGAGTTATAAGGTTATGAACCTATTTAATATCATGGAAACTTCATCATAAATGCTAAATCCCAACTTTAATAGAAAATCATTCTAAGGCAGCAATATATCCCTTCTGAGAATCAAAAATACTTGTGATATCAAAATGAAAATTGGATGGATTACCCCTAATCCTCAAGTGTTCATTGTAAGAACTGATGATTTGCACTTCTCTCTATCTAATAACTCACAAGAAAAATCAGGAAGGAAGTTGACTGACAGATGGACTTTAGCTAACTTGTTCAAACTCACATGCTTTATTTCTCATATAAGTGGCTTTTTTCTAATCAAAATCATTATTATCTTTTTTTGCAGTTAACACCATTATAATAGTTCTTTCCACCCCCCCCCTTTCTCTCTCTCTCTCTCTCTCTCTCTCTCTCTCTCTCTCTCTCTCTCTCTCTCTCTCT
>JANHJO010006206.1:2893-18639 GCA_032468235.1 Pseudoxyrhopus heterurus | reverse complement strand
TTGCAACAGTTTAAGGAGAAGTCCCAAAGGTGCACCTCCCAGAAGGTAACATGGAAAACAGATCATGGAGAGGCCAAGGTGACGGCAGTCTGGGGGTGGTGATCTTCTCCGCCCATTCAGGCACCCAATGTACCAGGCCCCTTTTGGGGCCCTAGGCCCAGTAACAGAGCCAAGTTTTCAGGTTTTTCTGGAAGGCCAGAAGATGGACCTCACCTCCAATGGGAGAATATTCCAGAGGCCAGGGGAAAATAAATTTTTCCATTATCATATATGTAAAGAAAAGTTGAGGGAAATTCTTATTCAGAAGACTGAGTGAGAAGGGAAGATTGAGTTTGAGAGCAGGATAACCTTGCTACAACAAAAAGAAAATGAAACAGGTTGCATTTGTACCTTTATTAGCAACTTGATTTGGCAAAATTAATAGATGAAACTTTTTATTATACCACCATACACTCCTTTCTCAGGTTATATGTCATACATCTGATGAAGTAGACTGTGATCCAGAAAACCAAATCCAGAAAATTGACTTTTCTTTAGTACCACAAGACTCTATTTTTGTTCACAAATACTAGAGCAACTACTTCTCAGAAAAAACTAAAGTAGGTGGCTAGCTAGTGGCTTATTTGTTATTTTGTCAGAAGTGGATCTTATGAAACACAAAGATATAGAATTAGTGTCAGGTCTCTTTCATGAAAAAAAGTGCTACAAGATGAGAATGATAATCCCTTTAGAATGCAATAATTAATATCTCTCTGCCAGCAAATGTGGAATGTCTAGATTAGTGCATTGAACCTAATAAGAAATGAATGAAACTTCCCTGTAAGGTAAACAATGAAGCAGGTTTAGCTGTGACTTCTCAATTGAAATCCTGATTTGGGCATTCAAGAGTTTTATTTTTATGTACAACCCATTAGCCTTTGAGAGCATTGATGAGAAAAACTGTAAGTGTTAGTTTTGCTTCTGCACTTTGAGACTTAAAAATGTTAATTTTGACTACATACAATCCAGGTTCTACTGGAGTCTTTGTGGGTTTGTTCTCTCCCTGTACTAATTTTTATACATGTCTTCTTCCTCTTCTTAGATGACAAAGGCATTCATATTGTCTTCCATTAATATCAAGTAGCCTGAGAAAAATCTGCTGCAAAGGCAATTGGTTAATTCCTAATAATAGTTTATGAGTGTTGATTGTGGATTCATTGTATGGGGCAACAATAGATGAGTTATTTATAACCGTAACTTGGTTCTCACAAAGGCTTGTTTTTTGAGCAGTCATGTACTTCCTGTAAAGTCTTTAAAGTTGTGATTGCCGTTAATCCAAACAAGCAAACCTCACGACTTGAAATACAAACAAGTTCTTTCAGAATTGCAATAAATTGTATTCATTTTAATAAATGTTTAACAACTTATCATAATAATTGTTATCTAAACCAAAAGTTTAAAATTCTAATCTTAATACAGACAAAACTCAATGTTTTTTTCAAATTTTAAAATATAGATAATAAGCATTTAATTTCCAATTTGTTGCATTATTGAAGTGTGGATGGAAACTGAAATGTGTTGCATTTGCTCCTCTGATGCTGGAAGTTTCTTTATGCATGTGTTTGTTTATGCGCATGGGCAAGCACATATACTAAATTAATATATTTTATGCTGATAGACAAACTCACTTATATTTTTATTTTCAGAAACACTGTAATTATTGGTATTAGTCACCTTTTAATGTTGTTCTACCAAGTGCTGATTAAGGAGAATTTCAAATGACCAGTAAATCAAATCAGTATATACAACTGCATAGTTTCATGTATCTTTCTCCCAACCATGTTCCACAATTAACAACTGCATAAAAGATACAAATACTATTGCAGGCCTGTAATAATCAGCTCTTTCTCAAATTTTGTCCCTTCCAGATGTGAATATCAACATCCATAATCTCCTGCCATAATACGATCTTGATGGCTAGAATTGTAAAAGTATTAAATTCGATACACTGAGAGCAGCTCACATAGTAATTAAAGAATAAGAGAGAACAGAATCAGAACAAAGAAAATTGCTCCTAGGTATCTGCTCTCTGGCAAAAACAGATGAAAGCAGGCCACTCAGAACCTTCTCTGTAGAAAGGGGAAGGAAGAAGTTTCACATCTCTCCAAGCTCTAGGTCAACATCTTAGCTGGAATTCTCTCACAGATTACTATGTTTTATTTCAAAGGGTGTTTACTGATTAAATGTAGCAATATGCTTGAGTTTTTAATGTCTGTCAATATTATCTCTAGATTTTGTGTCTTTTGCACTTGTTCAATGAATTGTGCATTTTGGCTTTATGCAACTTGGGAGAAAATCAGAAGGCTGAGCTCAGCTTCTCTAGCTTTCACACTTTCCAAAGATGAATCCTGCATGGGGGTCATCATGGCTTTAGAAAAGACTAACCAGGCTCTTGCCTGGGACTCCCACTCTTAAAGGAACTCCAGTTTTAGTAAAAATATCAATTTAGGATAAACCATTTTCTGATCTCTTCCCTTTTGCTAGGAGTCAGTTGCAACAATAGGCTTATATTATCATCCTAGTGTTCTTCCTGCAGATGCCAAGCTCGCTTTTTGGATCAACAAGTGCCATCTTGTGTAATCAAACAAAGTATCCAGGTCTAAGTGGATGTTTTTCGTGTCTGCATTTATTGTATCTTGTCATCTTTGCTTCGGCATCTATATTAAAGTGGAAGGCGATGTGGGCAATGGAGTGGGGTGCTGCTCATAGAACATGGCCATACCACTGTTGGTGTTTCTCCTACATTTTCTCTGATAGTGGCATGGTGGTCATTTGCTTCCAAACTGTATCATTGATGACATGGTCAAGGAGAGAAACACCTAATGACCAACGAACCAAGTGCATGGCATATATCTGCTCAATGCGTTGGTGACTGGCCAGCACTCAGCATTATATAGAGCTGCTGGATGCACTGTTGTCTCATACACCTTGGATTTTAGACGGATTGGCATGTGTTGATCACAGAGCACACCTGTGATTTCCTTCCACCACAACCATGCTTTGTTCACTCTTGATGCTGCCATAACTTTGTAGATGGGATCCTAGGTAATGGAAGGAGTTGGTCTTCACTAGCTCTTCACTGCTAACTTGTGTGGTTGGCAGTGTCCCTAAATATTCAATCTTCTTGATGTTGAGGGGCAGGGCAAATTGGCAAAGGCAATTGTTCCAAAGTTGTGATAATATCCATAACAGTGTTGAACCTTGATGAACATCAACTTTCACAGGAAAGCTCTCAGAAAAGTCAACAGTGCATCTCATGTGACAGCTGGTATTTGCATGCAGCATCTGAACCCATGTTATGAGTTACTCAGGCAATACCATGGTCACATAACACGTACCAAATTAGCTGATGCAGAACATGGTCAAAGGCCTTTTCAAGGTCAAGGAAAGCCAAGTGTAAAGGTTTCCCTTTTTCTCAGTGTTTCTCTATAAGCATGAGAAATGCAAATATGGGGTCAGTAGTACTAGAGCAGAGGTGTCAAACTCGATTTCATTGAGGGCTGCTTCAGGGTTGTGTTTGACCTTGGGGGGCCAGGGTAGGAGTGGTCAGGGTGGGCATGGGCAGCTCAATGTCACTCATGTTGGGGTGCCTGTGGTGGCCAGAGTGATCTGCCAGCGAAAACAGCACTCAGGAGGGCCTCATGCGGCCCTCCCAAGCCGAGTTTTCACTGGCAGAGGGTTGCAGGAAGCCCTCGCAGTCAAAAACGGAGCTCAGGAGGGCCACGCGCAGCCCTCCTAAGCTCCATCTTTACTGGCAGAGGCACCGCAGGCTAGTCCTTTGCTTTTCCAGGGCAGCCCCGCGGGCCAGATCTAAGCACCTGTGGGCCGGATCCAGCCTCCAAGACTTGAGTTTGACACCCCTGTACTAAAGGCTTTGACAAAGCCACATTGATTGGTACTGATTTTTATGATGTCATGTAAATGCTGGTTGATGATCCACTCAAAAATTTTCATTGTGTGTGTTGGAGATGAAATTTGTCAATAGTTTGGATTACCTTTATTCTATAAGAGCATTACTGTGATGCTCATGGTCCAGTTAGCAGTAATGTGACCAGAGTCCACTATTGCATCAACGAAATTTGTTAGCCAATAGGCTAACAATAAGCTTATATGATAACGTTTAATATAGCCTATTTTTATAGGTAAATTATCAATCTCCCCCCCCCCAATATCCAGGTGGCAACAAGTGAAAACAAGATCCAGGTGGCAACAAGAGCAGCTAGACAATCATCAGCAACAAAGTACTTTAGATAACTGTATTAATATTGCTAGTACACATACAATTGAAAAGATCATTCCTGACATACAAGAATCCAAAGATGGGGGGCCTGAACAGGCCCACACTGACATTTTCAACCAGGACATGGGGGATGTGCCCCAGAATATTCTGTAGGAAGAAAATGTGGCAAACAAAAGACAGATTCTTGCTGGTCACATCTACCTGATCCATCAGACTGGGGAGGCAAGGAATGCTGTGGGTCCCATCCCCGTGGGAGATATACATGGTGAGACACAGAAGAAGGGCCTTCTCTGTGGTGGCTCCCTCTCTCTGGAATATCATTCCCCCAGAGGTTAGAACGTCCCCCATTCTAATACTCTTCTGGAAGGTGCTGAAGACCTGGTTCTGCCATCCGGCCTGGGGAACCCAGAGTGGGATGGAGCCCATTAAATGGCTCGTGTGGGCGGGGTGTGTGTGATTTTATTATATTATACTGTATTAATTTATTTAATTCTTTTTATTAGTTTTATTGTTCTAAATGTGGTTTTATATTCTGTAAGCCGCCTTGAGTCACCATGGGCAAATAGGTGGCAATATAAATTAAATAATTAAATAATTAATTAAATAAATAAATCTTGGATTTTGACTATGGCTATAGGCTGGAATCAAAGTGCCAGTTAGCAACCATGAGTAAAGTTAAGGCAGACATTTTGCACTGAAATTTGGAGATTGCATAAAACACCATTTTGCTGGAGTTCAATCTGATGCAAACAATCACTGATCATTCCAGATATACATGTTTGTAGCCATTTTTAATCGAATTTTCTGATGGTAGAGCAAAAGAGTTTGCATTTCAACCTTCTTGCCAGCAGGTGGTTTCTGAAAGATCTCAGTGGGCTTTGCACTTCCTGTGAAGACAGTCAGAAGAACAAAGCCTTTTCTCTTGTCTTTTCCTTGTCCTGCTATCTGTTCAATTGTGGTCTTCAGCCTTCTTCATCCTCAACTGGCTTACAACCTTGGGGGGAAATGAAGCTGAAAGGAATACTTATCAATGCCATCCTTCAGGCTTTGCTCCCAGTTGCAGGTAAGACAGGCTTTTCATATTCTAAGAAACTATTTTAAAAAATTCTCTTCCCCGAAATGGAGGAAAGAGCAAGCTTCTCTTGCATGTCATATTCTCCTTGTACCAGGAAGGAAATATCGTGTAAACTTGTAGTTACGTCTCCTTATTAAAAATCAGCTACGCATTTTGTTCAAAGTCCATCACCTTGGATCAGTACTTTTCATAAAGCATTATAATCTGATGAAGAGAAGAGCTGGGTTGGCAGATGTATTAAAAAAACATTTTAATGTCCTCTGGTTTTGGCCTGGAAGCCATTTGAGCCTGCTTCCATTTGCAAACAATGTTGGACTAAAAAGGGTATCTTTTGGCGGTTGCTGTCTACCTACTAATAGTGCACTGGTCCAGCAGAATTTACTAGTAGTGTCTATTATTCATGAGGGATAGACTACCCATGGTCTGTCAATGGGAATTGTCACTGTCATGTCTTATATTTGATCAGGGAAATGTCACGTTGTGAGTTATATGGCCTTACTGTTACTCAAAACATGCATCTCTCACTTCTTAGAAATCAATTGATTATGATGTTGTTGTCTCAGGCATACAATGTATTAATCAATGTAGCACTTGGAGGTTTACAAAAAACAAAACATACTTACAGTAGGGATGAATAAAAAGAATGAACAAGTAATATTTGCAGGTTTAGACTAAATATTATACACACAAGTACTAAATGTAGTGAGAATAACTTTCGAAAAATAATAAATCTAATTTTTAAACACTACATATTTCTGTGATGCAAATTCAAATCCTTAGCATTTCTATGGTTGAAATCCAATGGACACATCTTGAATAATCCCAGTGGACATGATGGATTTTTTGAATAAATATGGCTGGAATTATGCTGCAAATTTAAAAAATTTGTTAAACTACATAAAAGATTATGTACTAATTTGTTTTAAAAATAAATCAGAAATTTTTATTTAAATTGCATTTCCAGACTATTAAGTTTTAACTATTCATCTTCTTTATAAGGGAGATGGATAACATTTAAAACAAACAGAAGTTAAAGGGGTCAAATTTTATTCTTTTACTTTCATGATCAACATTATACAGAAGATACATGCAAACATGTTCTGTATTAGGGTGTCCTGTTTGTATGCCCTGAAAGCAAAGAAAACAAAATGCAGCTTTGAGCCTTCTGGATTCCATCACATGCAAACCTTTCATGTAAACATGTTAACTTTTTACCTATACTAAGAACAATTATTCCTATTGTATGTGTACATGTTGAATGGTACCATTGCAAAGTTTCAACCAGTGCAAACTAGTTTTCTTTACAGGCTTCTATCTTTAAGTGTTCATTTTACATGGCAATACAGTAAGTAAAACACAAATGCACATTGTCTCTCTCTCTCATGATTTTCTGAATTGTAAC
Organism: Pseudoxyrhopus heterurus; assembly: GCA_032468235.1. Classification (NCBI taxonomy): domain Eukaryota; kingdom Metazoa; phylum Chordata; class Lepidosauria; order Squamata; genus Pseudoxyrhopus; species Pseudoxyrhopus heterurus. The sequence continues at coordinate 11,883 of JANHJO010006206.1, read as the reverse complement.
ATAATGCCCACTTAATCCAAGGCTCATATCAGTCCAAAAGAGAAGAAGAAAATATAAGAGCAAGAAGAAATGAAATATATTTCCATCAATATATTTTCTATGTATTGTAATAATTTGGGTATTGTTGCTCTGCAATTAAAAAGTCAGCTTTTGAATTTCTAGTTTTCTAAGACTAAATGTTATTAGTCCTGCTTACTAAAATTATTGATTATATCGACAAGTCTTGAAAACTATTGCATCTTAAAGGGTAGGTTTTGGATACACCTACCTAATGAGGTTTTGTTCACAATCAGGAGATAGGTTTTCAAATACTTTGGCCCTCTAAACATCAAAGCAATATCATATGCAAACCTTTTGGAAAGAAAATATAGAATGTTTGACTTCAAAGATCTGTTCTGCTAAAATACACCTTCAGTCTACAGTGATACAGCTGCAGAGAGAAGAATATAAACATAGTGTTGTGTGGTAAACTTTAATTCAGATGATAGCTTTTAACTTTGCCAAGTCTCCTTCTCATTGCTAACCAACTATCAAGCAAAAGTGATATATATTAAATATATCACTTATTAAAATTGATCTTAATATATAATAATTGACTATTAAATTGCTAAATATACTTTTTTATGGAAGTAGTTCCTATCATAAGAAAAAATAAGCTTTGTAGACAATACAGTGTTGACATAGCTGTATGTATAAATGTTGTATGCTATTTGGCCGTGTAATTCACTGATGTATGAGCACAATAATGTTCCTGAGTTAAAAAAAAAACCTATCATTCCAAGGAAATGAAGTATTTTTCATATATGACAATAAAGTCATATTTATTGTATTGATCTACAAACAATCTTTGTTGAATAGTAGATGTATTAGATGTATGCATAATTAATTACTTCTATTTCAGCCAGAGACTAGATGTCTTTCGTAGAGAGGCTGTACTAAGACTGGGTTTTCTAAATGAACATAAAATATTGACAGTCTTGTATGTGGTGTACATATAATTGATAGGACTAACCATAGTATTAAAGCAAAATGGCTATTTCAAACAGCTGATTTTGGATACTATAAAAACCAGGAAATTATTGATGATATTATTGTTATTGTATTTTTATTGGCAAGGAAGATGAGTAACATTTATGTGATTTTGCTTTTTGAAATGCCAAAATAATTTGACATTCTTTAGGTACTTTGAAGTGTGCTTGTATGTTGTGTTTGCGAGAGAGGCGGGGGGGGGGAGAGACTCAGATACACAGATAGAGATTATTATTCAAAAGGTTTGGGATTAATTTAATAATTTATTATACAAGGTTATGTATCTGAGCTTGCATGCCCTGTGTGGCGAAGTCTCCTTCTCTTTTCTGCATTGTATTGCCGTTTCTGCAGATCAGGATTAACACTTTCGTGTACTATCCTCTGCTACCAGGATCTTTGTATGACTTGACTGCAGTAGAGGAAGAGAGGGAATTTTGAATTGCCCTCCTAGCCCTACTTTTAGTAGCTTTCTTAGCCCACCTGCAGATGTTCTGCTTTATATACAGTATATAATTGCCTGTTACCACCAGTGTTCTATTTAAACTTTTATTTAGAGAACAATACTGTAGTAGAGAAAATACTGAAAGGTGTTTTGATTATTTGAATTAATTTTAAACAATTCAGGCGATTCCTACCTAATACTTATCCCAGATGTAAGCTACCATAACCTCTTTTGCACATGACCATGAGAAAGTGGCTGCTTTTGTAAATGATACCGTAGATTTAAATTTTCTAAAACTGATCCATGCCACGCAAGAAGATCAATTAAGTTTAGGTATACAGTATGTTGGAAATCTTTTAACTTTATTTTTCTTTGAGAAAAGTGATCCTTCAGTTGTGTCTCTTGCCTAGATCTAAAAACGAATGCTGGAAAAAAAGGTCCTTTAAGACAACACAAAAATAACTTCTATTAAACTTTGTAGGGATTGCAGTTTAGTGTACATTTCTTATACGCAAATATTTCACAAGTAAAGCATGATAGTTTCTGAATTAGTTAGTGCCTCAGGTAAAATGGAGAAACAATGGGCTTCATTAAATTTATTTTCAATTATCAATGTGATCTACTATGGATTCTTCTCTACTCAAATATATACTTAGAAATGAAACATTCTTTGTATTTTGTTGACTTTATTCAGTTCTGAAAATTAGTCAATTAAAAATAATTGTCTTAAATCCTAAGGATTATAAAATATAGAATCTACAATTTCTCTTTGAATATTAATTGTATGACCTAAATTTCTACCTCATTTAAAATCTTCTCTGTACTAAGGAAAATAACAGAGTACATGCCACGAGGAAATACATGTCAAGAGGAAAATTAAATGCCCAACAATTATAAATTAAGTATATAGATTTCTCAAAACCTAAAATGAACCAAAGAAAGTAATATCTTTAATGTTTTAAGCCTCTGTCTCTTTAACCCTCTTTCCATATAATATTAAGATCCATTTTAGTTTTCTGTATTTAAAAGCATTTTTGACAAGTTTCTAAATAGAGACTGGATTTACACAAGTCTATTTTACTACTGATCTTGAAATGGGAATTTATTTGAATTTTCGCAACAGAATTTGAATGTTTGTGAATGTGCAGCCTTCTCCAACCTAATACCCTTCAGTTGTGTTTGGATTACAGTTTGCAGAAAGCTGGCCTAGTGTGATTATTATTAGCTCTGCATTCTTGAATACTTGTCCAGTTATTACACTGGTAATAACTGGGTGTAATAGAAGCAGAGCTTATTGTGTGGAAGGGCACCATGAATTTTACATTAGGCTGAATCATATTGACCAACACTTTCTATGTTACAGGATGGATTTGGCTTGAAGAAACAACCAAACAATAGTTAAGTTAGGAGAAATAAGTCTTCTTAAAAGGTGACTCCTGTTTATTATTGTAATATAGCAATAATTATTTTTAAGTAACACAAATACAATGCTTAAATAATTGTCCTGATCTTAAGACTTCTGACATTTTAAAACCTTATAGAGAATTCTGATTAAATGTTTTTTCAAAACCTATTATTTTGCTTTGCAATTTAGAATATAAGTTAGCTATTATATTGGGTATTAGTATTGTCATAAAAGTTTTTTTGTTCAGAATTCTATTCTCTTCTTTGTGACGTTCCATAGAATAGTACTACTTTACATTACATCAAACTCAAGGTCCAATCATTTTGATATAAGAAACTCCTCAACTTGTCAAAGTGTTTAAGAAAATCTTACAATGTTCAGTAGAGTTTATCTGTAACGATTGTAAAAACATTCCAATTTTAAAACTTAAATAGATAACGCACACAGATACTGTAAAATTCTTATGGCATGTTATCTTACAACAGATAGTCCTCATTTAATGATTGCCTCAGAAACCATTTGCAATCACAGTGGTAATGAAAAAGAAACTTTACAACCAATACCTCTATTTATTACCTTTGCAATTATATGTCAGTTAGTATGCATTGTCTTGGCCCATTTTTCCCTCCCTGCACCAAACAGAGAGATTGACTAAACCAGCAAGCTCTTTCTGAGCAGCTATTCTCCATTGTGTAATGCATCTCTAAAAAGTGCTAACTGCAAATTAGCAAGTTCAGCTGTCTGATCTTAATTACAGCAGTAAATTACAAGACTGTGCTGTCAGCTGCTGCCTGAAATTGACAAGACTCTAATAAGATTCACACTAAAGGTTTTCTTTTGCCTTTTAAGCAGCCGGTGGCTCATCAGTGTCCTAGGGTTAACATTCCTTTTGATATGTATTCTCCATTCTGTGCCTGCTTACTCTCTTGTAATCTCTTCCTCTCCAAAGAACATAAATACAAATATTTCTCTTCTTGCTAATTAACCCAGTGCCAGGGTGAGCATTCCAAAGACTGTGGGAATGTGGAAAAAGACCTATAAGATTTCCCCTTTTTTCCAGCTTCTTCATGAGTTGAGTTCCAGAAAACTTCCCCACCATTTGGGCTCACCTGGCTATTTTGAAATAAATATTTCTGACATCAAAAAGCAAAGAAACTGAAGTAAAATTGTAACCACAGTCACAGCCATGTGATTTTCACTTAGTGACTGCTTTGATAACTATATAGGTCTAAACCCCAATTATAGTTGCTAAATAAGGATTACTTGTATGCTGCTCACTTACTATTTTCTTTTAAAAAATAAACTATTGTATACCATTACTGTTTTTATTGATTGGCCAATGGTCATAATAAAAAAAATTAATTCAATTATTTCTAACAGACCTTATTGACAGGAGGTCAGTTTTGTACAGCATTATTTCAAAATCACAGCAATATAAATACAAAACAGTCATAAACAAATAATAGAAATGTACTAAGCAATCAATCCATATCAATTCATCCAAGATGTAAAAAAATACTGGTTTTTTGTTGTTGTTTAATGGTAGGCAATCAAAATATGCAACCAGATTTAACAAGAGATAAGAATAAAGCAACAGACAATAAGAAATGAATCCCTATTTTTAATAATAATTTATTGGACAAATGTTTTACAAATTAAAAAGTCAATAGCTAAAATTAATATTGAAAATTGAAAGATAGATCCAGACTGAAACTTCACTCTTAATCTTGTTAGTGAATCAGTTTCACTGAAAACAATCATTCTTATTTTAAGTAAACTTATTTATCAATGCAAAATTTATGAACTTGGTTTTCGGGAAATCAGTTAGATTTACAGGTAGTCCTCGACTTACAACAGTTCACTTAGTGATTGTTCGAAGTTACAGCAGCACTGAAAAAGTGACTTATGATCATTTTTCACATTTATGATGTTGCAGCATCCCCATGCTCATGTGATTTACATTTGGATACTTGATAACTGACTCACATTTATGATGGTTCAATGCCCCAGGGACATGTGATCACCTTTTGCAACCTTCGGACAAGCAAAGTCAATGGGGAAGCCAGATTCACTTAACAATTGTGTTACTAATTTAACCGCTGCAGTGATTCACTTAACAACTGTAGCAATAAAGTGGGGCCAAACTCACTTAACAAATGTCTCACGTAACAACAGAAATTGTGGGCTTAATTGTGGTCGTAATTCGAGGACTACCTATATTAAGCACCTGGATATATGATTTAATTTAGGTTTACCATGTTTATAACATCATGGTTTAGTGTGATCTATGAACTATCTAGATTCTCTTTATTGATCTGGAGGGTTAAAATGGGCAAGAATGGAGTTATGGCATTTATTTGTAATAAATGAAAATTAAATCTGGCCTTTAATTTTCTTATTTTTAAAACCAGTAAATAATAGCATAATTATATTCTGGTCAGCTGAAAAGGGGATGGCAGTAATCTCTAGTTCTAATTTTGTTATTGAACTAGATAATTCCCAACCACCTTTGAGAGCTTTAGGCTCTTCAGCACTGGGGTAAACTATGCAACCTTTATAACTGAAGAATCGGGGCAATTTATACATTCATGGGTTGCATTCATAGTTCTTTAAAGATGAGAAGTTTCTAAATTACTTGATATTTTTCATGTATAGCAAAACCACAGCTTTGATAGACGAGATCCCTTCATCAGGTCTATGTATTACAAGAGATTAAAGATGATGATGAAAGCTATTTATAACATTTCTTGTAATATTTATTATACTAGGCCTTTTAGAGAAAAACTGTTAAATATTAATTAATATTAATTTCAATTTATTTTTGCTTTCTTTTCAAATGAAGCTAAATTACTTACGTTTAATCACTATTTGATTCAAATCCTTTGAAAATAAAATATATCAAGAAAAAGATATTTAATGGCTATGTTCATGAATAGAGAATTTTCAGTCGTATTGTTATTGACCAATAACAAATGATATAGAAACTTGACAGAGAATTGTGCAATTTAGCTTTAGATACTATCTAAAACAGGAGTGCCAAAACTCGCGGCATCACGGCGTCGTCACATGACATATCACGATTTTTTTCCCCTGTGCTAAGGGGAAAAAGGGGCATGGCCAGCGTGTGACACATCTGGCCCACGGCCACAAGTTTGACAGTCCTGAATACAGTATACTTTAGTTTTTTTTCTTTTTGCAAATTTTTTTAGTATAAGGCTGTAAAGCATGGGTGTCCAACCTTTGGCTTGCCTGGGTTGCATTGAGTGAGGAGAAATTGCCTTGGACTGCATATAAAATATATAATATTGCTAATGTATATGAATAACAATTCTTTTTAAAAAACTATTTATGTTATGATCTTGTGGGGGCTGCATTATTAACTGTCCAGGACCTCATGTAGCCTGTGGGCCATGCCTGATCTAAAGCATCTCTTATAGGAGAGAAACATTCCTGCAAGGCCAATTTGAATTTAACTAGTGGAGTTCCTTGGAAAGGTTACAAGTCTAATATTTTAAGGGCCTGATTTATTACATTAAGAAACCATGAAAATATATTGAAAATTGTATTAATAATTATAGTAATTTTTCACACAATAAGGATTGTGTGAGAAATGAATAATAAATTTCTGGCTAGCTGTTTCCTGCTTTAATCAGAATTGCATGAAAGAGACATTTATAGGATTAACTGTTCTTACCATACATAATTTTTCTAAAATTATATATAATGGCAAAAGGTTAAAGTATAGTGAAATGAAACCATGAACTAGACCATGGTTCCAATATTTGCTGTTAAATTTCATTATAAATGCAGCAGAATTTTGCTACTGAAATCTGTGTTTGGAGGTTTGAGAAGCTTCTGGAACAAATTTGGCATTCACACAGAAGAAAAAAATATGATTACATAATCATTCATGCATCAATGTCCATAAGTGGTGTTTTTTAAATTCATGCATTTTTTCCCAAGCAGATTTTAGAGTTATTTAAGCAATAAAAATTGAAAAACTGTAAATAAAAAAGTAGTAAAAAAAATTTTAGTACTTTTTTTTACACATCAAAATTTTGCATGTTTTGAAAATGATACAGAAAAAAATCATTTGGAACTCACAGGAGTAGAAGCCCAGTAGATTTTTAAAGCAACCTTATCTCTTTTTATGCTTACTTATGAGCAATCCTTATTGTAACTACTCATAAATAAGTAGACAATGGGGCTTACTCTTAGGTACGTACTGTAAATAGGAATTAACAATCTTGTATATTTCTTATAATTGGTTTCCACATGTCATCTATTAGTTGGTGCAGTTCACATTTTTGTAGTGATTTGTAATATGTACACTAAGCAGTGAGAAAAAAATTACCCAGGTGACGTGCTGTTTTTACAATAAAAAGGTCAATTTTTCCTCTCCTTCATTCTTTGTTTACTAAGACTTCTGTATTTGTGTATCTGGCTACTTTCCTCAAGAGTCAGTGGAAAATATTTGTTTCTATAATAAACTCTATTATAGAAAATGAATGACGAACAGTACAATATTGTCATTTCAACTGAAGCCACCCACACTTACCTAGTTAATCTAGGATTAGCCTGTTTATTATTTCATACCAGTTTGGTCCACTCAGGAAGTTATTTTCTTAGTTTCATTTAATGATTGTGTTAGAATTGAGGTGGGGTAGAGAATACCCATTGGCAGAAGTGACTGCTGGAAATCTATGCAAAAGAGCAAAAATAATGGGAATTCTGCTCAGTAAACTAGGGGCCTCTGTTAAGTGAAGGTTTTCTTTAGATGAGTTAACATTCGTAATTATTACCTGCACTCATCTCATCCCGTAGCAATGTTAAGTCTTTAACTGTTCTGCATCTATCCTTTTGCTTCAATTCCCATAAGGAGGTAGATGGCCACACCAAGTCTTTTTATTAATTTTGAAATGAGTGATACTGTACTTTAAAATATCAAGTGCTGCAAAGAAAAATATAGTTAGTCAAAGCCAGATTAAAAAACAAGTATGCTGAATGGACATTGTGTAGATCTGTTCCAGCATAACAATAACATTTACATTTTCTAGCTAGCTTGATACTATAATTATACTTTCAGTAGGGTAATAGGGTAATAAGTTCAATTGTGAATGATTCTTGGAGATTGCCTGGACAAGTCCCGGCAGTTTTCTTGGCAAGGTTTTTAAGAAGTGGTTTGCCACTGCCTCCTACCTAGGATTCAGAGAAAGTGATTGGGTGAAGGTCACACATCTATTTTGTACTTAGGGCAGAATTCATAGTCTTCTGGTTTTTAGCCTGAGATGCCTTAACCACTACACCAAGCTGGGTCACAGTGTTTGTTTAAGATAATGGAATCACTGAATATTAACTTTTACAATATTTTTGCTAGTTAAGCTCCCTATCTATAAAAAGTATAATTCTCCCTTGTCCGATCCTTCTAACAGCTATAACATATTTCAAAGTAGTGTTTAAGAGATATTGTGCTAATAAAAATATGCAGTGAAATTCTATTGCAACCACATCTTCTGGTTTAATGGAATGGAATACTTTATTTGGCCAATGTGATTAGACACATAAGGAATGTGTCTCCGGTGCAGAAGCTTTCAGTCTACATGCAAAGCCGCAGAGTAGTAATAATCATAATAATGATGCTAATAAGAGTGGGTAGTAGAGAAGATGAGAAGGATAATAATAATACTACAGCCATATAAATGGGTGAATATACTTCGATATAAGATAGAACTGTGAGGGTTAGGTGTTCAGCAGAATGATGGCATGAGGGGAAAAATGTCCCTATGTCTAGTTGTTGTGGCATGCAATAGCGGTGTCCCGAGGGAAGGAGTTGAAACAGTTTATGTCCAGGATGTGTGGGGTCTGTAGATATTTTCTCAGCCGTCCTTCTGACCCTACCAATATACAGGTCTTCTGTGGAAAGCAGGCTAGTTTTGCGTACAAGTAGTCTGTTTTAATTTGGCAAGATTTCTGTCTATAGGTGAGGAACAAGAAAGGAAACTATTTATTTATTGTTAAAATAGCAATAGCACTGTATTTATATACCGCCTATCAGGGCTTGCAACCCTCTCTAAGCAATCAGTGTCAAGATACATTAAAAAACAGTTAAACCAT
>JANHJO010006198.1:20889-39416 GCA_032468235.1 Pseudoxyrhopus heterurus | reverse complement strand
GGGGGCAATATGCTGACATTGAAAACCGCTTAGAGAGGGTTGCAAGCCCTGATAGGCGGTATATAAATACAGTGCTACTGCTATTGCTATTGTTATATTCAATATAAAGCGAATGAAATATTGTTGTTCTGGGTAATGAAATCTGTAGCCAAGTCATTAGCCTTAGATAAATGGCAAAAAAAAAAGTTTTCTTTTAGAAAATGTTTTGAAGGTTTAATGGCATTGCTTAATATTCTTCGTTTTTTATTTAGTAGAGATGCTTGCATTGATGGAGGATTTTTATACATATTAAAATGCAAATTATCTGCCCCCCCCCTTCAGATTTATGAACTAGTTTTTATGTGAATTTGTCACATAAAAGTCAGCCTTGATTTTAAAAAAACCTCGATGCATCATTGGACATGGATCACTTTCTTAGCTAAAGAAAAGAAGAAGGTAATACTGGCAATAAAATTCTACTTTCCAGAAAATAAATAAATAAACACACACCCATTCTGTGGAACCAGGAATGAATTGGAAATGCTATCCCCAGAATGAGGATGAGCTATTTGTGTCTAATCTCAGCCATGAAAAACAGATTGGGTGGTCTCTATACAGCTCTAGAGCTTTGTTTTTTTCATAATTCCTACTGCTGTTTTTGCTTCACTTCCAATGGATTAGTTGAATGGATCTCTGACTCACAGCATATGATGTATGTCTGGCACATATGGATGCATTCACAAAATAATCTCCTTCACAAAATCTACTAATCCATTTAATCTAAACCTAATGTACTTCAGAAAGGTTCATAAACTGAACCATGAAATCATACATATATACGGTATGAAAATAGAATGATCGCTATCACACAATTTTTAGGTCAGATATTATTACAATAATCTTTGCAATATTACTGCCATAAAAAATATACTAGTTGATTGTTAGCCCTTTAAAAGATCTAATGTTTTGTAAAATGAATTTAGGTTGCCTAAAATTGTGGAATACCAACAGGTTTAATTAAGACCTTCCTTAATTTTAAAATCAGAACCAGATACATTTGTCATTCAGAAACTCTTAAACTATTTTCAAAAATTCATTTATCTTCTTATATCCCATCAAAGACAGTTGCTACAGCAATAAATCAAACAGTTTCTCAGGCAATGGTCTTCTCATGAGTAAATTATCCACCTTCTCCCCTAATCCACATTCCTTTATCAAAGCCAGTTTCTCACCAGATTTATAACAAAGAGATTTATAACAAAGAACCCTAATTACTTAATGACCTTCCTTTACTCTCAAAGAAGGGCGAGGGAATAGTCTTACGATCTTCAACATTTGGGGAGGATTTTGACATTTTCCAGGGATTCTGATCCACTTTAACTGATATTGGAAACTTCTATCTACCCATAATCCACTGCCTCATTATCTATTAGGTTACTCTGCTAAATATTGAATATTTCTATCTATGCATGCTAAATATTAAATATTTCTATCTATGCATAATCATTATCTACTGTTACTCTTCATCTTCCCATCAACCAAAAAGAAAAAAGAATTTTTTAGTCCATTTCAAATTCTATCACAAACAGCCTCTTAATAATTCTACTATATAATATCTTGGGGTTACTTAAATTTATATTTTAAAATTTACTTAATTTCTCATCCTTTTAATAAATGTAATATCTTGGGACTTACATTGTATTTATATTTTAAAATCCTTATTTCAGTCTTTATTCTTTTAAGTTTATCTTATTCTTATATAAAGCTAACATAATTTCAAATACAGCCAAAAAAAAAGCTTTCAATCCATTTCAGATTTTATCACCAGTACTCTTAATGGTATTCTATTAATACATTGAACTCTTAAAATCTATAATATCTTACGTGTTCATTCATCCCAAATAATCTCTTGAAAATACTAATTATAACACATTAATTCATTGTCTCCACCCCACCTTCATGTTATAATGTATCCCTTAAAAAAGAATAAAAAGAAAAGAAAAAGAAAAGGGATCCGTTCTGCCATAATTAAATACTCAGCTTAAAATTACTATCCATCGTCTCTCTTTTTCTTCTTTGTTAATATGTTCCGTCTTTGAATGTCAGCTCCTCTTCCACATTCGCTTCTCTGGTTCCCTATCACCGCCATAGTAAAAAATCACCAAATATCATTCTGCATCTTCTATCGTCTACTCCATCTGCTATTTTGCTATCCACAAATAAGCCTTTCTTTCTCTCGGATCTTTGAAACTTTCTTGTTGGTTCCACACTCCTTCTTCTCTTTAATTTTTTGATTGCTGGTTGTGCCATTTGACTCTCACAGCCCTCACATCGTCTTCCACTTGTTCTATTGTCTGGTAATCCACCTCTTTCTCCTCACTTTGCTCAACCAGCTGATTCACAATTCCCCCCGTCGAATCGTCATTCTGATTTTTATTTTTATTGCACATATCCAACACTTTTTGAAGTATTTGAGATATTGTATCAAGGTTACCAATCATCCGATCATAGCCCAGAGAGAGCCCATTGCGCAGACTTCGCTACTCAGTCATTTCCGCCACCATTTTACTTAGGCAGCTGTTAGAACCGCACATGATAATTTAAAGTCACTCAGAATCTCCAGCTCAATCACGCTTTTTCGCTCTCCTCCGCTCACAAATTTAGTTAAAAAGTTCAGGTCAGCTTACACATCCACTCATCAGCAACTCTAGTTCTTATGCTACCTCCTGCACTTTTTTTTCCTGGGATGGCTCCGACTGTGTGGTGGCCATCTTTGCCACTGCATTGTCCCGTTGTCACAAAGTGTCCTCTCTCATTAAAATTAAGTGAATCTCTCTGGACCATTTTTCAAAATTGTCCCCTGATTGAGTCAGTTTTTGTATGCCACCAAGTGGGGTTGCTGCAGTAGTAGGTTGGTAAAGTGGAATTCCTGGGAAAACATGACCTGCCATGCATGGAGCTGCCATACCTGGTGCTGGCTGATAGACCGGGACTCTTGGAGGACCTGGAGCTGCAATGCCAGGAAATCCAATAGGTGGCGCTGCTGCTGGCCCTGGAATAGGAAGTTGATGGCCTGCTGCTGGATATGGTGGAGGCTGAAGTCTTGCTTGCTGCAGCATCATGGTGAGCTGATTGACTTGCTACTGCAGTTGAGCAATGGTTGCTTGCTGTGCAGGAGTTGGAGGAGGTGTCCTGCCTGAGGCTGGAGATGAGGGATGCCTCCTGCTGCTGCTGCGTGGAAGCCTCCTGCTGCTGCCTAGTCACCTGGAACAGGTAAACTGGGTAGCGAAGGCTGTAGAGCTCCAGGACTGATTGCCCCAGCGGTTCCAGCCATCAGAAAATGCATGGCAGGAGGACTGGACATTCATCATGCTGTGAATGGGCTGAATGCTCCCACAGCTCCAAGGATTGTGTGGCAGGTGGGCTGGGCACTTGCCATGCTGCGACTGGGCCAAATGTTCCTGCGGCTCCTGGGATCTGAATCTCGGCGGCGGAAGGCACGAAGCCGTATTGAGCCACAGTTGAGCCGATTGCTCCTGCGGCTCCAGAGAATGAGGGCTGAGGAATCATGGCAGCCATGGCTAATGCTGGTCACAAGCAGGATTTATTGGGAGGCTTGTAGCCATGGTGCTCTGGGGCAGCCATGCCTGGAATGCCCATGGCCATTGGATTTGCATACTGGATAACTTGGGAAGCGGCCATCTTTGCCTGCATGGTCATATAGTAGGTGGCCATCTTGGATTGCATAGCAGCAGGAAGAGAGGGCACCACCAATATTGACATAGTAAAAAATGGGCGGGGAAGTGGCCCTTGAAGCTACGGTGGCCGTGGAGAGAGAAAAAGATGCCCAGCTAAATGTGGTCATGGCTACTGGAGTGTATGCCACGACCATTGGTGGAGATCGGGTGGCCTTCTGGACCTTCAGAATTGCCCCCAGGTTTAATTTTGGGTAGTGCTGGGGAGGAGACAGCCCCAAAGCATGCCAGCCAGTGATAGTGGCCTATCAGCCAGTGAGATTGTTTGGCCCAATTGTTGTTGCGTGGAGGTCATTTGGATGGTGGTGCCCACACCAAGAGCTGTACCTTGAGTGCCGGTAGTTGCTATAAGTGCTCTGGCTGTTTCAGCTGGGGGAATCCCAAGCAATTGGAGATAATCTGTGGCTGGCTTGTGCTGCTGTGGAAGCTGCCTAGGTCAGCTGTGTGGGGGTTGTTTGTGCGACCGCTCCCATGCCAGCTAATGTGGCTCCCACTATCACAGCAGTTTGTTGTGCAGCAGATGTGATCGCCACTGCTGGATTAGCGGCAGCAGCAGTTGTTTGAGTGCTAAAGGATGCAGCAAGTTGAATAGCTTGTCTGGCTTGCTGCTGGGTGGCTGGAGTTCTGCATTCTTGCTGTTCTCCAGAATCTTGGTAGGCTTTTAATAGTCTTTCTTTTCCTGTCTTTCATCCAACTATCTAGTCTAATATTCTTACATTAGGAACAAAGATCAGAACACCATCCTCTGCTACCAGTTAGTTGAATTTTTTATCAATGTTGGTGAGATCATGACTTTGCTCCATGATAAAGAAATAAAACACGAGAGGCAGAAACTAATAAAAACAACTTTACTTAGAAAATAAAAGGAATAGCACAAAAAACCTAAAATAATTAATAATAACTACATATTTATCTTTTACCCACAGACAGGCAAGGATGTGTGTCTGCTCACATCGAAAATCAAGAAGAAAAGGGGAAGAAGGGTGGAGTTCCTTCAGGAAATGGAAACCATATTCCTGTGAGAAAACTAAAGGAGTTATGGTAACATGCCACATTCTTTAGATAGTAGTTATGGTGATTACCATAATAATAAGACATCTGCATTTGCTGGCGCCTGGCTAACAATGTGTCAGTTCAAAAAGTTGTTAACACATTGTTAGCCAAGAGCCAGCAAAATTCGTGACATTATACACACTATTTTGTAAAGTAACTGTGACCTATTAATCTACCTCAATCCAATGGCAGATTTGGGGTGACACAGGAATCTAGTACACAAACATTTAGATAATATGACTTTTGTCAAAATTAAAAACGTGTGATTTTACATTCTTGTATTTCAGATTATAAAGGTTAAAAAAAAACCATGGAGCTGCATTCCATGCATTTTGTAAGTAACTACATGTTTCTGACACTACAATTTTAGAATAAAATGAGTTGAAAAGGGTGTTTTGGAAATTGATTCAATGCATTGATTGATTTAATATAATTTAGAGGCTGGCTGACTGTAGATGACTGTGGGCACTATTCAGTAAAAAACCCAAACAAACAAAAATGAAAATAAAAAAGAAACAGAGTGTTAAATGTCCAAGGAGGAAAATTTTCTATAGCAGTAAAACACCCAATGTTGGGCTCAACCACCTATGCCCCAAGACTAGAAGAAGAGATACATTTTCATTACATGTCATCAGGGTCAGAGCTGTATGGAGCCATCAGAGCTCCATATGTACCAGAGGACATAATTCCCTATTTTGTGAAAGAATCCAAACTAATGCATCCCCATCATTAGGACATGGCCGATGATGGCGGAACATATAAAGCACTGTCATTTCTTTATTATAAATTAGCGTTTTGTCATCTTCATGGACTGCTGGCAGGGAGACTAAATTCAAAATTTCTGAGAGGGATCCATCCAGGCATAGATAGCTATTATACAGGAGAATCCAGGGTTTGACTGTCATGCAATTCACATAATTGTTCTTTTGATAAAATATAAATGGGGCAAGTAGACTAATTCACACCTATGGGAGGTTCTTTGAAAGAAAACACTATCCAGATTGAAGCCTCAAGTGATAGAATTAAATGTCTGGATATATTATAATCAAGAGCTTCATGTTTTCTTGTGTTTTATGAGGAGAGAAAATGAAATTAAGGGGTGAAAAACAAATAGACAGTGAGAACAAAAGGTCATAGTTGGCAGAAACTGTATCTGTTATTTTTTCCCCATATCTTGTGTTTTTATATTTAAGTTGACAGTGAGACAGGTTGCATATTATTCAAATGGCTGAAAAGACAGATCACAAAAGCATATATTCTATGCCTTCTTTAATATTAAATTAGCTACTTTCCAGTTCTATCATTATCCTTTTACATTCTCTGCAAGAGAAGAAGCCTTCATTTCTTCTCTTTCAGAGTTTATTCTGCCCAATTAAACATTCCCATTTAAAACTGGAAGAAAGAACAAGCAAAAGGAAGAAGTGAGATTTTATGTTCACCCCACTGAATTCTTCATTTAGTATTTCTACTGAAATAGCAAGTGACTTATTTCAATTATTTTTATGGCAGTTTGTTGAAAACAGCAAAAGAAAATCAGAATAATGGATGCACTGGATTTTAAGTATATTTAAACTATGTTGTGAACTGCTTCAGAACTTTCAATCATGAGGGGCACTATTAATATTTTAAATTCATTTTAGAAAAAGGATGTCTTGCATCCTTTTTCTTGACAAATCTTGACAATTTAGTAAAGGAAAACAGTTCTACTTCAATCCAAGAACTGACTTGCACTAACTTCTACTTCTGTTAACTGAACTGTTGGACATATAAATTATGGATTTTGGTGTGTATGTGTCAAATGTCTAATTTTCCAGTTGAGCATTTCTAGTGAGCATTTTAAACAATTGTGCTCGACTTTACGTTATCAGCTTGGAATGGCTTTTGAAATGGAAATTAAACTTAACTTAATTTAAATCTAAAATTGCTAGGACATCCAGGGCTGTCTAGTATCCTTGAGGCAGTTTCCATGAAGTTCTAATTAGGGATATGATCATTTTTTAAAAGCTTTTCAGTTGCACTGCACTAAGAAGTATCATTAAAACTGAGATTTTGCATGTTCATATTATTCCCTATTAGATACATGAGTTCTGATTCTTCTCCTTTGTTTTTCCCTAAATCAAAATACAATCTGAAAAAACAACAGCAACAAATCAATATCTTGGTATTGATCTCCGAAAGGCTGAAGAGGCCAGCTACTAAGGGCATTCAGAAGGCTGTTTTGAAACAGTATTCTTATTTAAAATAAAGAGAAAGAATCCAACTCCACTTGCCATCCTGAAACATACCTTACACAAGTTAATACTGCTATCAGCAACACCTCTAGCCAGATAAGTTAATATTGCTATCAGCAACACCTCTAGTTAATACTGCTAGTTAATACTGCTATCAGCAACACGTCTAACCAGGTAAGTTGCTATTGGTTCAAAAGGCCCCCATAAGTGGCTGTAACTTAACAGCTTGGCACTGCATGTAACAAAAAGGGGAGAGCTTCTATTCCACCAACTTGGCTTTTTTTAATCACACCCAACAGATATCCCTGGCTTTGCCTCAAGGAAAGAAACCCAGAAGCAGCATTTCACTAAGTCTCTGAATAAATATCGTTTCCCTGCCCCTCTTGAAGTTAAATGGCCAGAGAGGTTTTTGTTGGGGCTTCTGTCTGAGTCTTATTATGTGCAGGACTAAATGGTGGGAAGATAAAAAAGGGCCCAGTCCTGATGGGAATTTTCCAAAACCCAAGAAAGTATAAATCACATGCAGACCTCTAAGGAATAAGATCAGAAAAAGATCAGTTAGATCAGGGGTGTCAAACTCGATTTCATTGAGGGCTGCAGCAGGCTTGTGGTTGACCTCAGGGGGCTGGGTGGGCGTGACTGGAGTCGGTGTGGCCAGGTTGGGCATTGCCAGCTCAACATCGCTTATGGCTGGGGGTGCCTATGGTGTCCTGGGCGGGGCTGGGGGAATCCATTGTCTCCAGCAGAGGAAAGCGAGACCAGGGCAAATGCCAAAACCCTTCTCCATCAGAGGAGCCTTGCCATTCCCTTAGGCCATGTGAAGGACCCCTGGGCAGTGGAGGGCAAGTGCCCAGTCCTGCCCAGCCTTCCCCAAGAGCCCGCCTGGCTACATTTACCTCCTCCTCGAGGCTGCTGCTGCTGTGCTCACCCTCCTTGGCCAGGTTGGTCATGGTGTGTATGGGGGGGCAAAGTGTGTGAGTCAGAGGGGGAGGTCCACTCCTCCATGTGAGGAGCCCCGGCTTTGTAACCAAAGCATCCTCAGTGATAGGATGGGAAACCACCAGGAGAGATCAGGAAGAGGGGACAAGGGGATGGTGAAAAGGCAGCAGGGCTGCTGATGGCCAAGTGCTAAGGCAGGACTTTCCTCAGACCCTCCCTCTCCTGTAATTTCCTTCCTCCCTCCCTCCCTCCTTCTTTCCCTCCCTCCCTCTGTTTTTAAAAAAATAAATCCACTATTTTATCATTTTTCTTGTCACCCAAGTTTGAAGGGCTTCATCCAGTGGTGGGATTCAAATAATTTAACAACCGGTTTGCACAGGGTCAGGTTGGCTGTTGTGGGAGGCGTGGCCTATTCCTATCCTCCAACTCCACCGCACATGTGGGACGAGCCTCCCGCAATGGCCAACCTGACCCTGGGCAAACCAGTTGTTAAATTTCCCCCCATCAAAGTGGGTCCTAGGTGCTGTGCTGCACTGTGCTGCAATGGAAAAATAGGCAACGGAGCGGCCGGCACGAGGGAAGGAGAAGAAAGAGGGAAAGCAGCCTTCTCATTCTCTCATGTTGGCCGCTCTGTTGCCCGTTCCTCCATTGCAGCGCAGCGCCCAGAATCCACTTTGATAGTGGGGATGGGTGGGTAATTTAACAACCGGTTCACCTGAACCAGTGCGAACCAGCTGAATCCCAGCATTGGTTTCATCCCCAGGTCCCAAATGATTGGAAATGTGATAAAATATAGCATTAGTAATTTCAAGACTATGTCTTTGACTATGGATCAGTGGAGCCCCAGAGGTCTATAAAATATTTCAGAACTTTTTCTAAACTGTTGGCATCACTGACTTTTTAAATGGACATCTTCAGAAATTTATTTGGTAAGAATTTCACAAGGACACTATGAGCCAGAGTTTGTGAGATTTATATAGGGCAGGACTGTCCCCATCAACCGTGATAGTGTAATGAAGTAATTGTACAGTTGACCATAGAATTGAATTGATTAAACTGAGGGGGGGGGGATGATTAATTTTTCAGACTGAAATTTTAGATGTAGAATGCTTAGCTTATGAAATAAATAAATAAAGCAGACATCATATATGCATAACACTTAAAATAAAAGTGTTGCTGTGCACCATTTCTGCTCAAACAATTCAACTGCTTTTTAACTGGTCTAGGTTTTTTTTCAATTTATTAAGCAGCATAATTAGATCATGATCATCCATAAACCTTGCTTTTAAAAACATTGATAAAAGTGTTACAAAATATACCTCTTCTGTGCTTATTTACAATGCTTTAGCTGAGTGAAGGAAAAGGAACAAATAGCATGTTCAGTCTGTCATTCTGCATATAAGCAGGGTTTGATTGATTGGCTCCAAATTGCAGGAATATAGAATGCAGAGTCAGAGCCAGGTAAAAGTGATTGATGCCTATTGTTTTTCCCCCCATTGGGAGATCCATCAATATAATTAAATTAAAAGTGAAGAAGAGGATAGAAATTGTCTCATCATTCTGAAATATGAGGTCAACGAAGAGAGAATCTAACACGAAAGTAACAGCAGTCCCCGATACAAATTATGTATGTGTGTATATGAGAGGAACACTCTCAGCCAGCTGAATTCTGTTTAAGGGTTCCACTTGATTGCTTTTTCTGACTCACTGCTGCAGAAACAAGATGGTTTCCTGTGTAACTGGAAATATTATACTTTCTGTTAGAACAAATTAATTGTTTCAGTTCACACAAACTAGTGTATCTGTTCTTTATCATCTAGCATCTTGTTTATTTAATTTTTGGAATTATTATTCATAATTTTGAAATGGAGAAATGGGATGGTAATGAATCTTACCCAAACTTGCAAAATAGCGCACATAAATCATGATATTTGAGTGAAGAATGGATTCACTTTTCTTTGAAAATCACCTGTTTGGTAGGGCAACTTAAGGGTAGAAGCCCTTAAAGTTCCGTTCTGTGTGTTCACGATACCACTTAAGAGAGCCTGTTTTTGGACTTGGTTTTCAAGGTCAGTTTTGTGGCTAGCCTCTACAAAGGCACACACAAATGTAGCACATTTTGAGGTGAGAAAGATGGAGATTCTACATCTGTAATGCTGGACAGAAATACTAAATACATTTAGTTCACAAAATAGGTAGTCCTCGACTACAACCATAGTTGGGCCTGGAACTTCTGTTGCTGAGTTCATTAAATTGCATCCAATTTTACAACATTTTTGCTGTGATTTCTTAAGCCAATTACACGGTTCTTAAGCAAATCCAGCTTTTCCCATTGACTTTACCTATTGGAAGCCCTCTGGAAAAGTCACAAATAATGATCACGTAACCCCAGGATGCTGCAGCTGTCATAAATACATGTCAGTTGTCACGCTTCCAAATTTTGATCACATGACCCCAGGGATGCTGCAATGGTCCTAAGTCAGTGATGGCGAACCTTTTTTGGTTCGCGCGCTAAATCGCATGCACGCTTGCGTGCGTGCGTGCACTCCCATGTGCCCCCACACCCACAATGCAATGCACCCCCTGTGCATGCACATGTGCATGTGCGCGCAACCCCCGGGATTTCTAGAGAAAAAACGAGCCAAAAAACAACTGTTTTCAGCTTTTTTCTCTAGAAATCCCAGGGGTCGCGTGCGAATGCACGGGGGGTGCATTCGTGTGTGGACCCCCATGCACATGCACCCCCTGCACATGTGTGCACAACCCCAGAATTTCTAGGGAAAAAAGAGCATGTGCGGGGGCACATGCATGTGCAGCCCCAACTGGCCATGGGTGCGCAACCCCTGGGATTTCTAGGGGAAAAAAGAGCTGAAAAACAGCTCTTTTTTCCCTAGAAATCCTGGGGGTCATGTGCACATGCATGGGGGTGCATGTGTGCATGGCCCCCCATGTGTATGCACCCACACACATGCAAGCACAACCCCCGGGATTTCCAGGGAAAAAGTAAAAAAATAGCTGTTTTCAGTTTTTCTCCCCCTAGAAATCCTGGGGGTCGCACGCGCATGCGCGGGGTGGGACGCATGCACATGCGGGGGCAGGGGGAGCATGCACATGCACAGTGGAGCTGGGCTGGGTGATGGCTGGTGTGTCAGGCAACATGGCTCCGCATGCCGCTTTGGACACGCGTGCCATAGGTTCACCATCACTGTTATATATGCATGCATTCATATACTGTATGCCCTACATATATTTTTGGGATGGAATGGAAATGCTTTCCTTTTGCTTTCTTATTTCTTAACCCTATGCATTGTTTTTCGTTTTTCTCTTTGGTTTTGTTATTTGTTTTTTATATTTGATTAAAACATATTTGTTTTCTTCGTTTCCCACAATTGCAGGGTCTGGTTTTTTTTCAGATCAACCACGTGTTGATCCATTGGTTGTGACAGGAATTGACAGACCACTTGTCACCTGAGCCTGATGTTATGGGCTGAGATAGTGACTGGCACAAAGGCACCCAGCTGGCTTCCAAGCCAAAGGCAGGATTTAAACCACATACTAAAAGTTTTCTGTCTAGACTGTTGCCAAAGCGTGTGAAAGAAAGCCTGGAACTTTGTCATTGTACAAGCTGAGAGCATTAAGCCTTCAATATGAGCAAATGCAAAGATATATTATTTCCCACCATAGGATAGACTAAAGAAATGGTGGACTTGGTAGCGCTAGCAACAGCACTTAGACTTATATACTGCTTCATAATGCTTTGCAGACCTCCCAAGCGGTTTACAGAGTCAGCCTATTGCCCCCAACTATCTGGGTCCTCATTTTACTGACCTCAGAAGGATGGAAGGCTGAGTTATCCTTGAACCGGTCAGCATCAAACTCCTGGCAGTGGACAGAGTTAGCCTGCAATACTGCATTCTAATCCACTGTGCCACCAAGGCTCTTATGGTAGGTTGGCATGGCAGGATGGCAAAGCCAATTATTGTAAACACAGAGAAAAATATTATTTAGTTTTGTTCCTGTTTGAAAATCGCTTCATATAAAAGAAAAAAAATGTAATTTTGATTTTAAGTTTTCACAATTACTTTTTTGTTTAATAAGGCACAAGTGGCTGAATAACTAATCCCAACATGCTAAGACAAAGCCAAGGAAACCACGATTGAGGGAAGAGACCCCTGGCCTAGAGGGGAGCTACAGCCCTTCAGTGTATGGACTTCAAAGTGAGCGGGCCCCTATTTTCCAATCCTCCAATGTATGAGGCTTGAGAGAGTTATGGGTCAAAATTGATACTTTAAGCCAGTATTTTTTTAAAATCTGGCCAACTTTAAAATGAGTGGACTCCAAGTATGCTGGCTGAGGAATTCTGGAAGCTGAAGTTCATCATCTTAAAGTTGGCTAGGTTAAAAAACATTGCCTTAAGCCTTGAAAGGAGAGCCAATCTGGTATTGTGGTTAAAGGCTAGAAACAGGGAGACTGTGAGTTCCAGTCCCACCTCAGCTGCAAACCCAACTGGGAGATTCTTTCAGCTCAAGAAGAAGACAAGGAAAAACCACTTCTAACATCTTGCCAAAAAAACCTGGAAGGACTTGTCCAGGCAGTTGCCATGAGTTAACACTGACTCCAAAGAAAAGGGAAAAAAGGAAAAGGAAAAGACATCCATGGAAGGAGATTCAGAACCATAAGAGAATGGCCCTATGCCATGCATGCTAAAAACGGAAACAGTTTTGAGTGGATGTTTGTGGCCAACATCTTGAGCTTCAGATGTCCCTGCTTGCAGAAGTAAGGAGTCAAATGCATCCTCTGAAAAGGCCTCTACTTCCAATTTCAATCCTTCTCAGATGGCAAAATAATTTGACCTCTGCCAATGTCATTGAAATTACAGAGTTACTGGTTACTTCTCTGCAACTCTCTGCAAGGCAGAAGAACCTAACATGGGAAAAATGGCTTTTTCTATGCACAGCCACCTGATGTTGCTTTCTCTGCCAGAAACTTTGAATCAACATTATTAGTGTTGCACCATCTTCAACCCAAGTATTTATTTATTTATTGTATTTATATGCCGCCCAACTCCCAGAGGACTCTGGGCGGCTCACAACAGAGATAAATACAACGATATTTACAGATACTTACAACGAAGTAAGTTCCTGAGAGCAGCAGAATGTGCATAGGACAATGTCTCTTACAGAATAGATAATTGATGCATTTGCAACTCTTACTCGCTGCCAACTTCATTTATTTTGTTTTTGGAGAGAGAAAAGGGAAAAGAAATCTATCATCTTAGAACAGAGAGAAACAAATCACAAGGGATTTGATCTAGCAGCCCTGTTATGCAGGTGAAACAGGAATACTAAGCAAACCCAGGGGCCTTATTTGTCAGACTTCTGAACTGGTAAAACTTGCAATTCATATATGGGTATCGCTGCTATTTCCCTAATTTTTTTTTCAATGAAAAACTACATGATCACACCATATACTTATAACACTGTATACAATAACTGAACAATGCATTCTAGGAGACTACATTGCATATGTTCAGCAGCACATTACTAAATTAAAGGGAGGAGGAGATCTGTGTCCACCCAGAAGATCTTCCTCCTTGCACATCCATCTATGTTTTGGATTTTTGCACATTTATTACCTGCCTGAAAGCACTAATGAAACAGCTGTGACAAGGCAGTCTGATAGGAATCAGAAGTATCCTAAAACTACAGTTTGGAAAGCCCTCCTTTAAAAAGAAGACACTCACTTTTATCCTAGCTGGCTTTTAGATCAAAAGAAATCCTGATCATGGGCAAGTGATCTACCGCAGATGTCCTGATCACAAAAAATTGGTAGCAAATTTTGGTCAAATGCATTGCTCAAGATATATTCTTTATATATTCATATGCAAATATATTTCCTTTTTATATGTGACAAAAGTTCACAATATAGGTAGTCCTTGACTTATGACTACTTACAACAGTGCTGAAAAAAGTGAGTTATGAGCAGTCTTCACTTAGGACAGTGATGGTGAACCTATGGCACACGGAGCCATGTCACCTGACATGCCAGCCGTTGCCCAGCCCAGCTCCACTGAGCATGTGCGTGCTACCCTGCCCCCGCATGTGTGTGCGGCCCACCCCGCAAATGCGTGCGCGACCCCTGGGATTTCTAGGGAAAAAAGGGCAGAAAAACAATCCTGGAGGTTGCGCATGCGCATGGGGTGCGAACGCACGGAGGGGCCATGCACACATGCACCCCCACACACGTGCGACCCCCAGGATTTCTAGGGAAAAAAGAGCTGAAAAACAGCTGCTTTTTGGCTTTTTCCCTAGAAATCCCAGGGGTCATGCGCACATGCACGTGTGCATGCACAGGGCACAGATTGCATTGTGGGCATGGGGGCACATGGGAGCGCGCATGCAAGCGCACATGCGATTTGGCACACGAACTGAAAAAGGTTCGCCATCACTGATATATAACAATTCCTCCTAAGCATTTTAATAAATGGTAGCCATATTTCATAGTAATCCTTCATAACTAATTTACAATGATAAGTAATTTATTTGTATTTATTAATAACATCATCCCTGAAAACCATTAAGTAATTAGAGCTGTATATTTATTTTTCCAATATTGAAGAATGTCTTTAAGTTCTAACCAAGACATAGAAAATCTATTTTTGTAGATTTTCATGCAATAAGAATTTGAAAGAATATGGGCATCCAAGAATATTAAATCTTATCTCACAATTGAGATACATTGCCTTCCCCAAAATGAATGATTATGGAATGCTTTATAAACATTTTAAATGAAGTATTAATCATATTAATTATATGTCAAAATAACATGACAATTTGCTCAAGCCTTTTCTGTAAAAGCAAAATGAAGTTCAGTAAATCAAAAATATCATTTTTAAATTGAAGAAAACAAGAAGATCTAATGAGATTTTTGGTATTGATGCTAACTCTCCTACCCATTCTTTAGGCAAAAAAGAATTCTAATTCTTTATTCCATTCAGCCACTAACACTTGCATATCAAATTGTTCCTTCAGAATTGTTCATCAGAATTTTATAATTAGTAACTGGTGGGTTTTTATATTGCAGAATTTAACTAATTGTGTTTCCAAAGCTGAAAATACTATAAATCCAAATATATTAAATACAATCCAGGAATATTAAATAAATGTTTTTCATTTTAAGTATTAAAAAAGAAAATTTTTGTGGAATCAGTATTTGTCCTTTAAAGTGGGAAAGAAAATAATAATAATCTGCTAACAAAATCAAAGTATAAATCCCAGTTTCCATCCAAATGTTGTATATGATAGCTTTTTAAATTAACTCTGAGATCTATATTTTCCCATAGCATCAATTTAACACAAGAAAAAGAATCAAAATGCCATTTTCCAGAAGTAAAATATCACAATCTTTGAAATAATATAATAGCAAAAGGAAATCTCTTATTTTTTCAAAGAAGGAGAGTTCCCAATAAGGGGAATTATCCAACATTTGGTCGTAGTCAATAGGTATCAAAATAATATAATTCAAGATCTGGAAAACTAATTCTTTTTAATAGACACTTTGTTGAAATTTTGAAAAATATTTTGCAGATATGTGCATGAGAATTCCATGCAGAATAAGTAATATTTTAAGAAATATATTCATCTAAAGAGTATTATCCTTGCCCCAAAGAGTCTACTGCTACAATTTAAAGACTGTCATCTTTTGATATCAAATGATCTATCTTTATTCATATTTAAAGTGATTTTCTGTGAAATCACACACAGAATAAAAACTTGAAGATAGCTAATAAATTAATTAGATAGGTGCCTTGTTAGTCTGACTTGGCAAAAAATCGAGTTTGGAGGCAGCTTTCTGACTAACAAAATGTAATAAAAGACATAAGCTTAATTGTTTCCTTAATAAACTTAGTCATAAAAGTCGCTACCAAACTCCTCCTGATTTTTTTATCATTATAATTACAAAATTGAAAGTTGTTGATAAATTAATGAAGGGATTTTTACCTACTGGCATAAATTTTAACATGGACCACTTAATTGAATATCCTGCTATGTTTCTAAATATATTTATCAAATGTTTTCAAGCTGGAACAGAGGCATCAAGTGAAATAAATAATAAAATGTCCATGGTCTTCTGATAATTTATATTCTTGAGAATTATGATATAAACCATGAATCTTGTATAATGGCACAAGCTAATTAGAGTCAAAAAAATGTTATAAACCAAAGGGAAAATGGGATATTTTGTTGCTCCTGGAAGCATAGTGATAATTTTTCTTTTTATGTACCAGAGGTCCTAGTACAAATGAAATTCAGTAAGTTGATTCCCTTTCAATTCTTTTCGTTTTGAAAACTGTTGCACAGAATTTGTACGGTTGATTAGATGTAGCCTTTGAGGCTACATGCCTGCAGCAAGGCATGTACTGTAGGCAAACATTTTTCTCCCTTGCTTTTTCTGTGTGAGAAAATGAGGCATAATATGTACTTTTCTGGGAACACACATAACTACTCCTGCTGTTGCATTCCGAACCAGCTGAAGCTTCTGGAGATTCTTCAAAGATAGCCCATATAAAATGCATTGTTGAGAGGGAAAAATAGATGGCCGTTGCCATTGCTCTGTGGTGAAGGTAAAGACGTGACACATGTTGTAATAAAGTAAACTATTTATTACATACAAAAATAATAAAAATATCTACAAAGCTAATCCTAGCTCTTTGTCTCATTTGCAGTCGTGTAGCCCTATGACTGCCCTCTTCAAGGCACAAAAAGAAGTGAGTAATGAGGAGACCACGATGTTCCCAAGTAAACTTTGGCTCCTCCCTTTCCTGTGGGAGGTAAAGGGGAAGATTAGGTAAACTCTCCCTTTTCCAGGTAACACAGCATAACATGGCACGGCAATATTCTGACATGCATTACAATAGTTAAATCCGGTGATTTAACTAGAACATGAGTGACTATACACATAACACAAAGCTGTGCAAAAGCCTTCACAGCAAAGACTGTCATCTGCTCTTCGGGCAAGAATTGTGTATCTAGGAAGACCCCCAGATTGCACAACAGATCTGTCTGGGACATTGCTACCCCATCTAGCACTAAAGATAGCAGAGTCCTACAGCCAGGAGGCCCCCAAACCCAAAGCCACTCACTCTTGCTATGGTTCAGCTGAAGTCTGTTGTCCCATAGTCTCCAGGCACTAACATAAGTTGTTCATGGCATCACTTAATTTGCCAGAGGCAAAGTTGTATAGTTGGGTATCATCAGCATACTGGTGATATCCCATCCAATGGCAATGGATGAACACAACCAGCAGCTTCATGTGGATGTTGAGTAGGAGAGGGGAGAGCACTGAACCCTGTGGCGCCCTACTTAGTAGGGGCCAAGGGTGCAAACTCTCCTTCCCAATCATCACTGAATGGAATTGACCCTGAACAAGGGAGGGAAACCAACACAACACCCTGCCACTCACCCCAAATCTTCTGAGCTGATCCAATGCCATTTCTATCCCATTCCCAGGTCTGAATCCTAACTGAAAGGATCCAGATAATTCATTTAATTCAAGGCCTTGCACATCCATCTTCTCAACCACCTTTCCCCCCAAAAGGGAGGTTAGATAAACGATGGATGAAAGTTGTCCAGTCTGGTGGGATCCAGCGATGGCTTCTTGACAAAGGATCAACCAAGACCTCTTTAAGCAGTAAAGGAATAACCCCTCACTCAAAGAATTAACCACTATTAGAACCCCCTCAAATGACAATGTCCACTTATTCCAAGTGGCAACCAAGGCTTCAGATGGATTGTGCAGTAAACTAAAAGGAACAACCTCTACTTTCTTCTCAAACCCATCTGGGCCTATCAGTTACCTATCTCACTGAGCTCATTGACCTCATCGTTGGGCTGAGGATGCTCTTTGCCAAATCTCTGAAATCACATTTGTACTTGAAAGTACAGTGCAGAATGAGCTTGTATCCATGTTGAGTTATGGTTTTCTATGTCACATTTTAAATTTTTCAGCATAAATAAAAACACAAAAATGCTACCACTGTGTAAAGCTTTAAACCCTAAATGCTCATGATGGAGTCATTGTTACAAAAGTGCTAGTAAACACTAATTATTCCCTGGAAAAAATCAGAGAAGCAAATGTAGCTGAATGAGATTAAAAAACTATCTCCTGGGTAATTTTAAAAATACGTTCCTTAAAGGAAAAGCATGACGTTTAAGCATCTTCCAGTATCAGTGTCTTAATGCAGTTCATTAGAATTACAATGAATATTTTGTTTAAAAAATTGCAGTAGGTTCTTCTGCACAAGGTTTCTTGCTTCTGTTATTTAGAAATAATTATTTAGAAGTATGAAGTTTTGTTCTGAAGTCTCTGGCCTTTAACTTTCCCTTTGACATCCCTTGCTTGGAGATTTTTACTCCTTAATCTCCCTAGCTTCATAGATCCCCAGTGGATTATCATGTTTCTACATACTGTTTTCTTTTAAACGTGACTGGATTGAAGATTGTGTTATGTGTCTGTGTGCATGAATGTGTGTGCATTAGGGTGTGTGTGATTGTGTGTGTGTGTGTGTGTG